>JAAMPC010000233.1:0-48429 GCA_016771965.1 Brassica carinata
GATACTTCTGGGTTTTCTGCGGAGGCCATGACTGTTGCAATAAGATCCTTTTCTTCACCATACTGGGAGGTCAGAAACAGTGCCACACTTGCATATACTGCTTTGCTCCGCCGAATGGTTGGTTTCCTTAATGTTCAAAAACGTGGATCTGCTCGGCGTGGCCTGACTGGGCTTGAATTTTTTCACAGGTATGTCTATTAGATCAAATCTTGTTAGTTGTCTCTACATTTGAAGATGCACTATTCGCATTCACTTGTTAATATTGTGGTGGTTTCCTTGAAGGTACCCCTTGTTGCACCCTTTCATATATGGTGAACTGAAGGCAGCGACTGATATGCTCGACACATCTGGTCCGTCAGATTCAAACCTCGCAAATCATGTCCATCCGAGCTTATGGCCCATCCTCATTCTTTTATCCAGGCTTAAGCCTTCACCCATTGCAAGTGAATCTGGAGACGACCTGGACCCTTTCGTTTTCATGCCCTTTATTATGAAATGCTCTACTCAAAGCAATCTCCGTGTTCGTGTTTTGGCATCCCGTGCTTTAGTAGGCCTCGTTTCCAATGAGAAGCTACAAAGCGTTCTTCTCAGCATTGCCTCAACATTGCCTTCTAATGAGGTCCAAGGTGGGCCTTTCAATTATCTTCACGGAGTTTTGTTGCAACTTGGTAATCTCCTAGATACAAACTGTAGAGACCTTGCTGATGACTCTAAGAAGGATCAGATCATTGAACAACTGGTCAATGTCCTGTCAAAATGCACATGGATGGCTTCTCCATTGTTGTGCCCTTGTCCGATCATCAGTACATCGTTCTTGAGAGTGCTTGTTCATATGCGAGCTATTGGGTGCACATGCTCTGAAAGCAAAAATCTAAGGGATGTTTACAAGTTGCATTTGGATTTATCTACAAGTTGCTTGGATGCAGACGCTTCTTATGGTTTCTCCTATTATGACCCTACAGTCGCTGAGCTTAGGGAACAGGCAGCTGTATCTTACTTTGGTTGCGTGTTTCAGCCATCTGATGAAGCAGCTGAAGTGTTCCAAATCACGCAAAGACCAAATTTGCAATTGCAGAAAGTTCCTGAAGCGTTAGATTTTCCTGACCTTAAGGATAGGCTCCTCCGTTGTATATCTGACCAGTCATATGAAGTTCGTCTAGCAACACTGAAGTGGTTTCTGCAGTTCCTGAAATCAGAAGATTCCAGTTTCTCAGAGACGGGCAGTATATGGCATTGGACGAATAACGGGCTCCAGGTGATGTTATTGGATCTCTTGGAGAAGGAGAAAAACCATAGATGTGAGAATTACATTCTGAGGATTCTTTGCCAGTGGAATCTTCTTATGTTCAAAAAAGCATCCAACGGGGAATCTGTTGTCGAAGGCATTTATGTTGGTTCGTTGAGTTATGATTCGGTGATCCATCTCTGGGGTAGGCTGACTTCTTTATATGAGAGCACAAGACATGTTAAGACTCGAGGTACACTCATGTCTTGCCTAGCGATTTGTGTGAAGCATCTCACTGGTTTGTTCTTTGACGAAAACGAATCTGAGAAGGAAGAGGAGCCAAGATGGAGTTGTGTAATCGATTGTGTCTCCTACTTTGTTAACTTGGTCAAAGAGAAAAGCTCATCATCCGAGCAAGTGAATGTTCGTCAAGCATCTGCAGAGGCTATTATAGCATCCGGTATATTAGAACAAGCGAAGCTCATTGGTCCTCTTGTCTCAAATCATGACCAAACTCTCTCACCAAGCAAGTTTCAAAACGCTTGTGATGTATACGCGTATCAGATTCTGGAGATGTGGTTCACTTGCATCAAACTGCTGGAGGACGAAGATGATCTCATCAGGTCAAAACTCGCCACGGATGTTCAGAAGTGTTTCTCCGCTGCCGTTGAAGTTCCTACACAAGTTGAGAAAGTCTTGGAACTGAGCTTTGACCATTTATCATCCGTCTTTGGTCATTGGAACGAGTATTTCTTGTATCTCTCGAGATGGGTTTTCGACACGGCAGATTACACTGCGCCATTAAAGGGAGGTGGTGATCTGGTGAGACGGGTTTTCGACAAGGAAATCGATAACCACCACGAAGAAAAGCTCCTCATCTTGCAGTTTTGCTGTGACCATCTGCAGAAGCTAGCAAACAGAGACTTGCCCCAAGCGCAGCTACTGGACTGGAGGAGTAAATTCCAGAGTAAGCTGCTTTCTTTCGCTAAAGACCATGTGGGGAAACAAAGAGAGAGCTGGGTAGGCGGTGTGGGGAACCACAAGGATGTGTTCTTGCCACTCTATGGTAATCTCCTGGGTCTCTACGTCTTCTCCAACTGCATTTTCAGATTCTCAACTGATAGCAATGACAAGAAAGCTATGGTTGCCGATATGGTTGAGCTCGGGGAAGCCTTGAAACCGTTTCTGAGGAACCCTCTGGTGTCTAACATGTTCAGAGTAGTTGTCAGATTACATGAGAAGTCGATGGATAATTCTTTGGTGGATCTGTCTAGTGTTCTTGCTGGGGAGATATGGGAAGGTTTTGATCCGTATTTTCTTCTCAGATAGATAGATGATAATGAATGTTTTAGTCTCTCTCCACGCTCTGTGCGTTGTTGTAACAATAGTTTTGTCAACACTTTTGGAATCTTTAAACATTTTCTGAAACGCAAACGATTCTAAAACATAAGAGTACGTCCTTGGACTATACTATTTCAAATTTGTGATTTTTTATAGAATGTTATTATATGACCTTATCGTGTAAAACGTAAGGGACTTTGCACTTTGCATTGCAAGCTATGTAAAAATCTTCACCTTCTTTATTTTATAAGACTTGACGGTGGTGAGACTATTTGCTGAAAAGACAGTACACGTTGTTGCACATGCATATGCCAGGGCTGGTTGGTTCAATACTACTTCCTTTGACTGCATTGCTGATTGTAGCAAGCAATTGACAAGAGATGCAACTGTAGCAGTACAGGATGATGATGATTCTGTGTCACAAACAACCCATCTATGTCTTGGAGAATTTATATTTTTCAACTTGTAATAAATCATAGTTTGGAAACAAAAGCTTGATAGGCCCTAACATGCGCAAAGTCAGAGTGTAGTCATCATCCACTAGTATCTATCCAAATGGTGAATTATTGGGTAAGCAAAAACTCTATGATTTACATTTTCATCTCCTCCCACTTCATTAATGTTTCCGACCTAGCCGGACTTTACTGTGTGTTATTTTGTCTTCATTTTCTTATTTTAATAGTTACGAATAACTGATTAATTATAGTGGAAAAGGTTTGCTATTGGACAAAAGAAGGTTTAAAATACGGATCAATTGAACTCGAAGTGTATAAATTTTTTTTAGAAAGAACTCAAAGTGTATATGTTATCTCTAGTTTAGAATTGATTCAAGTCTCTACTAAATAAGTCTCGAGCATTATTCATCAGGACATTCATCCTTAGTCTTAGGTGCAAGACAATCTACTGGGTCGGTTTTTGATAATGCATAACGATGCCACAAAATCTGCATGAATAAGGCGGTTAGAACGGCCTAAACTATTTAGGAAGAAATTTTGAACATTTAAACATTAATATTTCCTAATAACTTTTATTTATAAGTTTGTTGTATGTTCACTCTTCTTTGTTTCTAATATTTCCTAAGCTTTGCTGAATAGAATAAACATTAGCAGAACCATCTGACGGATGGGTAAGTGAAGCTGTTGAACATTGTCCGATTTAATAAAATCTTAATTTTTTAAAAACAGATATCTAAATTGGAACTTAGAACTTTAAAGTTTTAATTATATGTCTAACTTTATATCCTATAATTTTAGAAGAAAAGTTAAAACATATTTACATAAATTATTAACTTTAAAATTATATTATTACTTTTTTACATATACCGTTAACTTTTTTATCAGAGTATAGAAATAATTTAAAGTGGCTACAATTAAATTGACAGAGAAGGGTATAATGTACTTTGACTTGCCAACGGCTTGTCTTCTTGATACAATCAAACAAGACTTGATCAGATGGCCGGAATATCTGAGAAGATGACTTCAATTAATGGGTCCCAGTTTAGAAAATAAGGCCCGTTATTTAATCACCAGGCCCAAACATTCAATAGCCTTAACTCGGTATTTTAACAGCTTAATAACCAAACCTAACAACCGGTTTAGTGCGGTTATGAATTTGTTTGGGTTAAAAGGAAAATGGTACCGATCGCATGCACTGTCACTTGCTGATAATAAATATGGACTGAACTATGCATTTGTTCTTATGTATTAACTGCATGTGCGCTTGCAGTGCTTTTATTTCTCTTCATTGACAAATAATATTTTAGTTTTCTCCTTTTTGTTATTGGAATACTAATCAATACCTAATATTTATTTTTTTATGCTTATAGTTTTCTCTCTTTCTTATTTCTTTCATCTAGCTAATAATTAAATAAGGTATTTACGCTGGAAAATGTATTTTGCCCGTCCCTACATCACAAGCACCATCCATACATCACACATGCATTCCATGTTCTTGAGTCGTCATTTCATAATAGCAAATCACATTTATGTATTGATAAGAATAGTATGCCTCTAATGATATTCCACCTCCATACTTACTATCATCAATCCCTGCATGTTAATGCATTATGTGATATATATTAGTGTAAAAATACAAAATTTACAATATATCATACTATTACTATAAGAGAAAATTACTATAATAGCATACATTAGTTGAGATATGACTAGAATAGCATATATTTTTAAAAAATTGCTAGAATATTTTCAGGTTCCTAGTAAATTACAATAAAACCCTTATTTAATTTTGTTAGTGTTGATATAAATTTTAATTATTAAATCCGTCACTAATAAGACAATCCGTCATTAATTTGTGTCATCAATATTGACCTTTGGAATATCAACCGTCTCATATCTCCGATGAATAGGGAAAAAGTGTTTGCGATTTCGTTAAACCCTAACCGATTTGAAATAAACTCGTTTTGAACTCGTTTCAAATTGTTTGCGATATCGTCTTCTCCGTTATCATCTTCGCCGACCTCGTTAAACCCTAACCGTCTCGATATCATCTTTGTCGGACCAACTTCGTCTCGTGTCGAGCTGTCTCCGACATTCTCTTCTCTGCAAAGTTTACTGCATAGCCGTATCTACGACATCTTCTTCTCCGGTATGTTGTGGCTTAGTTTGACTTATCTTGTGACCGAGTTTAATTTACAATGAGGCTGAGTTATAGACTATGTTGTAAGCGAGTTATTGGATAGTGTGGCTGAGTTGAGTTTGATTTACGTTGTGAAAATATAGATTTCCATTTGGTGAGTTATAGATTATGTTGTGGCTGAGTTATTATTATGATATGGCTGAGTTATTGATTATATTGTGGTAGTTATTGATTATAATCTGGTGAGTTATTGATTATATTGTGGTAGTTATTGATTATAATCGCGGTGAGTTATTGATTATGATTTGGTGAGTTAATTATTTTGTTGTGGCTGATTTTTGTTTATTAAGGCTGCGTTATATTGTGGTTTGGGTTATATATTTTGTTTCGGTGAGTTTTGTTTCTATTGCGGTGATTTATATATATGTGTGTTTTAGGATCGGATGGCTATTTGAAGATCAAGCACGGACTATCCTCCACGACTTCTGTTGAAGGGGATTCTAAACTAGAAAATAAAGAGATTAATCACAATATGCATATGGGAGAATTCCCTAACGTCGAGCATTAGAATTTGGATGTGTGGGATCACACGTGAGAGTCCTCTTGGAATTATTGTTAAGCTAGCGAGTAGAGTGTGATGCAGTAAGGCGTACCTATCTACTATGTCGGCGACTTGGTAGACAAGAAGGAGATTTGGAGTCTAGTTGGTAATGAACTATCGATTTAGTTTAAGCGAATTTGGTGAGATAAGCTGGGTTAAACACAGATCGGTGCCAACATAAAAGTTTTGAACGACCAATACAAAGCGTTTTGGAAGGTGTTGAATGTGCCGTTTGGGCAAGGACCAAAGTTAGATGAACCGAGGGTAGCGTTAGAGGTCTGTCCGGCACGGAGTTTTGATCGGTAAATGGCTAGGGTTGTTACTTCTTCAAGCCATGGGACTTTATGCTTTGCATCATAATTCTAGGATACCGTTTGAAAGTGCAAAAAGTATTGACGATGAAGCCATGATGGCGTATCCATGGGGTCGGACAGCATATGAAGTTCTTGTTGACTCTATTAAGAGGTTGGATCCACAAGGAAGGTCATACACCATAAGCGGTCGAAGGGCGTGTTGTTGGTTTGGCGTATGAGTCATCACTTGTTTTGGAGGCGTTTTGGGAGAGTGGTCAATGAGCAAGAAGTTCCTCTTTTAGATGGGGTGGAAAGCGTTACCGCATTACAAGTTTTGATCTTGTCATAGCGAGGAGATTAGAGAACATGGCGAGGTAAGGTGTCGGTGATTTATTATTTATTCGTTGGCTGAGTGATAAGTACTTATCTATTAAGTGGGTGGGGTTTTGGTATTAGTTATTTGATGGCTAAGATAGTGTTTATATGGTGGTTGGGTTTTGGTACTTGTTGGTGAGTTATTAAATTTACTGGTGAGTTATTTGTTCTTTACAACTGAATTATTTGTTCTTTATGGCTGAGTTATTTGTTCCATACGGCTGAGTTTTTGTACTTTGTGGCTGAGTTATTAAATTATCTGGTGAGTTATTTGTTCTTCTGGTGAGTTATTTGTTGTTTATGGCTGCGTTATTTGTTCCATCTGGTGAGTTTTAGTACTTTGATGACTGAGTTATTTTGTATTTGGTGGCTGGTTTTGTAGGTGCGTGTGAAAAATGGTTATGAAGGACTCCATAGAAGAGATGTTTCCTCAGCGGCGGATGAATCGGCGACACCGACTTCGTGAACTTGATAACGGACATATATACAGTCGGTTTGTTAGAGGTTTTGGGTAACACCGGTAAAGCATAAACAAACAAAGGCTGGTGGTTCGTCAAAGGCTGTACCACCCATTCTGGCGAAGAAAGTGAGCGGCATTGTTGAGGATGAAGGCTGTGCAGTGGAAGAAGTCTTTATTGAGGAAAGGAAGGTCTGAGGAAGATATTGAGAACAAGAAGGTATTGTTGAGCATAATGCATTCTTTGGAGAAAATTTCTTCAAAATGAGCATTACGATAATAGATTCGACAACTACGATGAGAGATTCGACAGATTTGAAGAAGCGGTTAACGAATCTGATCTAGAGATTCGACATTCTGATTTAGTCAGAATTTCAGTGGAGGAGTACTTATCTAAAGTTCGAACAACAATCTTTATCGTTGCCACATGGCCGCCCCATGCAGCGTAATCATCCTTCATTGCTAGGCCTCTATCTCGGATTCACTGCTAAGGCCATCACAATAGTTGCTCGGCAAGTGATGTTGATTTTGTTACTGTTTCTCCTTAAAGACCAGTAGTAGGGCCTCGGGCCTTGAGTTAAAGTTTAAGGTAAAAGGAAATGAGGTTAAAGAGAAGGGCGATAAGGAGGCTGAGTTAGCTAAGGAGGCTGAGTTAGTATTCTTTATGGTGAGTTATGTGTTCTTCTGGTGAGTTTAGTATTCATGAGGCTGAGTTAGTATTCATTGTGGCTGAGTTATGTGTTCTTCTGGTGAGTTTAGTATTCATGAGGCTGAGTTAGCTAAGGAGGCTGAGTTAGCTAAGGAGGCTGAGTTAGTATTCATTGTGGCTGAGTTATGTATTCTATATGGCTGAGTTATGTATTCTATATGGCTGAGTTATGTGTTCTTCTGGTGAGTTTAGTATTCATGAGGCTGAGTTAGTATTCATTGTGGCTGAGTTATGTATTCTATATGGCTGAGTTATGTGTTCTCTACGGTGGGTTTAGTATTCCTTGAGGCTGAGTTAGCTAAGGAGGCTGAGTTAGCTAAGGAGGCTGAGTTAGCTAAGGAGGCTGAGTTAGCTAAGGAGGCTGAGTTAGTATTCTTTGTGGCTGAGTTATGTATTCTATATGGCTGAGTTATGTGTTCTTCTGGTGAGTTTAGTATTCTATGAGGCTGAGTTATGTGTTCTCTACGGCTGGGTTTAGTATTCCTTGAGGCTGAGTTAGCTAAGGAGGCTGAGTTAGTATTCTTTGTGGCTGAGTTATGTGTTCTTCTGGTGAGTTTAGTATTCATGAGGCTGAGTTAGTATTCATTGTGGCTGAGTTATGTATTCTATATGGCTGAGTTATGTGTTCTTCTGGTGAGTTTAGTATTCATGAGGCTGAGTTAGTATTCATTGTGGCTGAGTTATGTGTTCTCTACGGTGGGTTTAGTATTCCTTGAGGCTGAGTTATGTGTTCTCTACGGCTGGGTTTAGTATTCCTTGAGGCTGAGTTATGTATTCTATATGGCTGAGTTATGTATTCTATATGGCTGAGTTATGTATTCTATATGGCTGAGTTATGTGTTCTTCTGGTGAGTTTAGTATTCATGAGGCTGAGTTATGTGTTCTTCTGGTGAGTTTAGTATTCATGAGGCTGAGTTCTCTGAGATCATCATCAGCGAAAGACCGTGGCCATCCGGTGAATATGGATGGCTGTTTGATGATGTAAGTATTCTTCTGGTGAGTTTAGTATTTTATGAGGTGAGTTAGTATTCTTTGTGGCTGAGTTATGTGTTCTCTACGGTGGGTTTAGTATTCCTTGAGGCTGAATTAGTATTCTTTGTGGCTGAGTTATGTGTTCTCTGGTGGGTTTAGTATTCCTTGAGGCTGAGTTAGTATTCTTTATGGTGAGTTATGTGTTCTTCTGGTGAGTTTAGTATTCTATGAGGCTGAGTTAGTATTCATTGTGGCTGAGTTATGTGTTCTTCTGGTGAGTTTAGTATTTTATGAGGCTGAGTTATGTATTCTATATGGCTGAGTTAATTATTAGTTTATATTGACTTGATTTTTGTTTTGCATAGCATGTTAGCAGCGTTTCTGCGAGTCCTCATCGAAGGTCCATGCGAGATCCCAGCCCATATTGGTCCAAGCGCATTGCATTTGTTGACATCTGGTTTCTCGATACATGGGTTCCACGATTACAAGCGGTTCAAGCTAAATCCATCGCGGATGAAATTCAAAGATAATGGCTATGAAGAGTTAACAAATGGTATGATGCCCCAAGACTGTCCTACAAACTTGAAGTGGTATGAGGATGTGGATCATCGTATGGAGTGCTTCAAACTGGCGATTATTGGGTGGCGTTTCACATAGATCGCTTAAGGAGAAGATTGATTGCTATGATCCAATCATTGGAGAGTAACACCGAAAGTGAAAAGAAAATTGTAGATGCATTTAAGCTTCTACGCAAATGCTACCTATGATCTTGAGCGAGAATATTACGCCAAATTCGAAAACCGGAAAGGCGGTTTTCGTTCGAAGGAGGAAAGGCAAATACATTCCACAAAACAATCAGATTGGCGATTGTGGAGTGTATTCATGAAGTTTGTGGAATGCTTAGCTTGGCGTGACTTTGATGGGATAAATGATAGTAATATTCAAGGTATCACGGGTGAAGATGGCAGCGAGAGATCCTCGATGAAGGAGGAAATAAGATGTATGAACAATTTACATAGCCTTTTGAGCGATTTGTATTTGACTTTAGCTAATGGTATGTTTAATATAACCCAGCTGCATCGTTTATAAACCAGCCGTTTCGATTAGATAACCAGTCAAACCACAAACATACCTAAAATCGAAAGGGTTTAATATAACCGAGCGGATCGTTTCTATAAACCAGCCGTTTAAACTTAGATAACCCAGCCAAACCACAAACATACTAAAATTGGGAAATGTACTTTAAAAGTTATTATAAATTAATATTATGAGTTTTAGATGAATATATAACCAACAGAATGTGTATACTTCATTGAATTTACAAGTTTGAATTGATAATGGTCTTGAGGTATAGGTTGTCTTACAAACACTTAAAACCTTATGTAACTATATAGGTGTTGAGCGCACCAAATACAAAGTATACCATATAATTTTTTTCAACTGAATTTGTGTAATTTCTTATATTTTATAGTGGTACCTAAACCATAAACACTATATCCTAAACACTAACCCCAAATACTTAACCCTAAACCCTAAAACATAAAATTTTCCTAAACATAAACTCAGCCGTAATATGACATTAACTCAGCCGTTGGCGGGAACTTGAAAATATGTTTGTGCGGAATTTGAAAATATTTTAGCCCATAGCTGGCCAGCTCATATATAGATGAAATAAAGTAACTTTTAGGAAAGAAAAGTTGGGATTAGGGTTATTAAAGAAAAGTGTACCTTCACTCATAGTATCGTGGCTCTTAAATAGTCATTACAATGTAACTGAAACACTAACTCACCTTCTACATTTTGAGGATTTTCTACAACTGAAGAGATTCAACAGCTCTGAAGTTTGGGAATTTTTAATCGCGTTGCGGATCGATATTTAGATCATCAAATGTGGTTCTGAAGAGGGATGCTAACTAGAGTCTGGCTTGCTCGTAGATATGTTCAATAACTCAGCTTGTACATGTAAATAACCCAGCCACATTATTTAGTTAACTTCACCTTTCATATAACTCGGTCTTTAAATGTCAATTACTCGGTAGTAAATAAAAACATTAAAATCAATAACTCAGCTTGTACATGTAAATAACCCACCACATTATTTAGTTAACTTCACCTTTCATATAACTTCGGTCTTTAAATGTCAATTACTCGGTAGTAAATAAAAACATTAAAATCAATAACTCAGCTGTAATACAACCAATAGTCTACATAATTCAAATCAATACATCAGCTGTTAAATCGAATGAGTTTTCACATTATGACCACTCATACTGCGAGAACATGTGTGTTCTTTTCTAGGTCGTTTGTTTTCAAATGCAACCTCTAAATCAGATTTCATCCTATTTTTCTTAGGCCTTCACGGTGACGGCGAATAGGCGAAAGCATGGTAGGTTAACCACGTTATCACAGGCTGGTTAGCTGAATCAACCGGCATGGTGAATGAGCATATCGCTCACCAAATAAGCTGGTATAATAAGGACTGCACAGGGGATATCGAGAAACATTCACGGACTCCGCGGTGCAATTGCATGCGAACATGGAATTCTCTCCGTTGCGCTGCATGTGCACTTTCTCCCTTCGAGTTAACAACATGCAAAGATTCACGGAAGATCCATATGTAACCCGGTGTGATGAGCATCGATCCTTTGTACCGTCAATGATCTCGCGGTAGTAACCGATACTATTATAGATAAATAAACAATGAAAAGCATTACAGGTGACTTATTAAAGTTACGCTAACTTATACAATATAATGGCTGACTTATGCAATCTATGTGGGCTGACTTAGGCAATCTTTTGGGCTGACTTATGCAATCTATTTGGCTTACTTATGTAACTAACTATAATGTGGGCTGACTTATGCAATCTATTTGATCGACTTATTCAACGTTACATCGACTTACGTAGTAGTTTCTCTACGACGCGTGTAAGCGTGGTTGGCTGCGATGCAGCATCATCTCTCCGTTCACAAACCATCGGTCATCATAACCCGTATCGATTCTAATAGTCGAACAATGTTAAGACCTCTAGCATTTGACAATGCTCATTCATTGATTCATGATGTTTGTAGTCATCAAATTATACCTTTAGCCGGAAAATGAACAGCCCTGTCGGGGATCGCTCTTCGAGGTAGCCGTGAAGTTCGGGATTAATCGCGATCTCCTCGTAAATTGCGGTAAAGTCGGGCATCCTAAAACATCTTGCCGCTTTCTTCACGGGCGAAATACATCTTTTCCTTTGTACCGTCCCAAAATGTTCTTATATAAATGGTGCGTGCAAATTCCCGAGAAGCTAGCGGATACACATTTTGAATAGCCTTCCCAATCGACTTATGCCTATCTGAGATTATCGCCAAGACCCTTGTCGTCGGTATCAAATGTTTTAGTTGCGTAAAAACCGATTACCACGAATCATCATTTTACGTGTCAACCACACCGAATGCTATTGGAAAAATCTGAAAATTACCATCCCGAGCTAGTCTTTGTTAGAAGCGTCCCTTTGTATTTGCCATTCAGAAGCGTACCGTCGACAACCACAATTTCGCATGAAAGGAAGCCCATTAATGCTCGCGCAAGGAACACATACATGAATCTTGCAAACTCATCGATTTGAAGGCGCGTTCGCGTATCGGTTGCACTTCTTATCATGTATAAGTAAGAAGGCAAGTTTTCAAACCACTCTCGGTGTTCCCTCATTGATTTCCCTTGCAAATTTCAGTGTCTTATATGATTTCCAATAAGACATCTGCACAAATGAAGACAAATAAGATAAGTCATAGCGTATAAATAACTCAGCCCAACCAACATGTTACTCAGCCCAATAACTCATCTAACTTCGGCCGAAGCGTATAAATATCTCAGTGACCTAATAACTTAAATAACTCAGCCGAAGCGTATAAATAACTCATCGGTAAATCATACGGTTTAACTAAATCAGTAGGACATGTGATAAGTCAGCCAAGTTAAGATATAACTCAGCCTTATCGTAGATGTAAGTCAGCCAAGTTAAGATATAACTCAGCCTTATCGTAGATGTAAGTCAGCCAAGTTAAGATATAACTTCGACCTTATCGTAGATGTAAGTTAGCCTTTAGAAATTAATTACCTTGAGACCAAACTGCTTATTGAGAGCTATTCGACACTCGTAGGTCGAGCGGCTGGACCAATGTCACGAGATAGTCCACGTACCAGATTGCGCAAAATATGGGTGTTGTAGGAAGATTAAATTTCGATTCTGAGAACATGTATGTAACGACTTCGTAAATCTGAACATAGAATCTTGGAGAATACCCTTGTGTTGAAGCACGAACTCTCGGATACATCCACCAACCCAACATTTAACAATGAGTAAATCTGGATTGGATACTTCCACATCAAAATCAAATCCATCTTTCAGCGAAAGAAGTTTCAGTTGTCTTTCTAACTTCGGCTTTACTCTCGTATCGTTGCCCTACAGCAAGGTTTAGCGAAGACATCTCTAGCCTTAGAACCTCCGGATCTCCTTTACATCCGCTCATCCACAAGTTCTTAGATCTCTTTTTAGGCGGTAGTGTCGGTGAATCTTCGTCTTGTCTTTGGAGACTCACCGTATGAGTGAAGTTATCATCTTCGGATGGCGCACCATCGAGTCATCGAACATATCAAATCGGTATCAAATTCATCGTCTTCTTCGATTTCTTCATCTTCTCCAACATCTTTCTGTTTTGATCCGTCCAAGATACTAGAAATTATTCTCATTGTCGTCATGTTCCTCCTCGAACTTAAACCATCGTAAACCTCTTACGTAATGTTAGGTATCTAGATTCAACTTTTGAAACTTCTCCTTCGAACTGTATAATCTTTTACCCTTCTCTCCTCCGTCTTCCGACTGAATTCACCATCATCCTTCTCCCTAATCTCGACCGCGAGGCGTAATTTTTCGATCTTCCTTAGGCTTAAAATTTTTGCAATTGTCGGTATTGGAAATGTAAACTGGTGGTGTGTATGGAATTAGCCATTGTTTTCAAAGCTTTATTCGAGAATATGTAGCTAAGCTGAATCGATGACTCCACTCATTCAAACCGTAATCATCGATCTTGACTTAGCGAGTTAAGTCGAGTGTTGTTTTCTCATCTACTTGCGAACTATACATCCTCTGCTATCGGGTTGGAATACATATCTATTTTTCTTAATCCGTTACGAGACAATAATTCAGGATCCATAAGATTTTAGAGAAAGAGAATAAGATGAAGATGAATATGAAGAACGAGGCGTTTGTAACATAAACCCTAATTTCACGGTTGTAATGACATGGCAAATCTGAGTTGACATGGATGATGACATGGAAATTTGGTAAGTCGACCACTTAACGAACACTTAACTCAGCCAAAGTAAACCAGCCATTAAGTTCATAATAAGTCGGTTGATACGTTAATACTATCTTAGTAATTAATCTTTTGCTAATAAATCGATCGTAATAAAGATATTCGTTAATAAGTAAGCCGTCTCGTCATATAAATCAGCCGGCAAATGAATGCTAGTCTAGTAATTAATCTTTTGCTAATAAATCGATCGTAATAAAGATATTAGTTAATAAGTAAGCGTCTCGTCATATAAATCAGCCGGCAAATGAATGCTAGTCTAGTAATTAATCTTTTGCTAATAAATCGATCGTAATAAAGATATTCGTTAATAAGTAAGCCGTCTCGTCATATAAATCAGCCGGCAAATGAATGCTAGTCTAGTAATTAATCTTTTGCTAATAAATCGATCGTAATAAAGATATTAGTTAATAAGTAAGCGTCTCGTCATATAAATCAGCCGGCAAATGAATGCTAGTCTAGTAATTAATCTTTTGCTAATAAATCGATCGTAATAAAGATATTCGTTAATAAGTAAGCGTCTCGTCATATAAATCAGCCGGCAAATGAATGCTAGTCTAGTAATTAATCTTTTGCTAATAAATCGATCGTAATAAAGATATTCGTTAATAAGTAAGCCGTCTCGTCATATAAATCAGCCGGCAAATGAATGCTAGTCTAGTAATTAATCTTTTGCTAATAAATCGATCGTAATAAAGATATTCGTTAATAAGTAAGCGTCTCGTCATATAAATCAGCCGGCAAATGAATGCTAGTCTAGTAATTAATCTTTTGCTAATAAATCGATCGTAATAAAGATATTAGTTAATAAGTAAGCGTCTCGTCATATAAATCAGCCGGCAAATGAATGCTAGTCTAGTAATTAATCTTTTGCTAATAAATCGATCGTAATAAAGATATTCGTTAATAAGTAAGCCGTCTCGTCATATAAATCAGCCGGCAAATGAATGCTAGTCTAGTAATTAATCTTTTGCTAATAAATCGATCGTAATAAAGATATTAGTTAATAAGTAAGCCGTCTCGTCATATAAATCAGCCGGCAAATGAATGCTAGTCTAGTAATTAATCTTTTGCTAATAAATCGATCGTAATAAAGATATTCGTTAATAAGTAAGCGTCTCGTCATATAAATCAGCCGGCAAATGAATGCTAGTCTAGTAATTAATCTTTTGCTAATAAATCGATCGTAATAAAGATATTAGTTAATAAGTAAGCGTCTCGTCATATAAATCAGCCGGCAAATGAATGCTAGTCTAGTAATTAATCTTTTGCTAATAAATCGATCGTAATAAAGATATTCGTTAATAAGTAAGCGTCTCGTCATATAAATCAGCCGGCAAATGAATGCTAGTCTAGTAATTAATCTTTTGCTAATAAATCGATCGTAATAAAGATATTAGTTAATAAGTAAGCCGTCTCGTCATATTCCTTTTCTTCCGGCCTCGTGAAAATCAAATTGATATCATCTTTTTAATTAATTTTTTGATATATATATGCATACATACTCATGTTGACGTCACATAAATAGATATGGTTGTATGACTTGTGTCTATTAAATCCAGAAATCTCCATTATCTTTATGCCAAATTCTCATACAAATATCTCTTAATCTCTTTTCAGTCACCACCTACGATAACGACTTATGTAACGTACAATTAAATAATTTAATTTCATCTTAAAATATGTTTACCAAAAATCCAGATATGGTCCATCAATTCTAATCGCTAACCATAACTGAATAAAAACATACCAAATCATATAATCATATATGGTTTATGCATATACAAACATATTAACACCATGAATGACGTAAACCATCATGTAATTTGACAAACGCCAAAGACCCACTGGTTCGATCCGAAACAGCAATATTTTGCCTTTTTCTGTTTTTTAAAAAAATATAATTTCGTTTTCATGGAACACCGAAACAGCAAATCATGACGCAGAGAAAATCTCGTTCGTCAAAAGACCCTTTCATCAATTTCTATTATTAACAAAGCCTATGCATTACACATAAATGCAATAGCCACTATTCAATTCTTAAAATTATCATAGCAATAAATCAAAAGCTAGAGAGGGAGATATCGTCTCACACTTCGTTATCATGTTATCATGCATGTTCCCGTTATTCTCAATTTTTAAATAACATAACCTCATTAATTATTATTTTCATATTAGGGTTTTTGAAAGGAGCAAACCCACATTGAATGCCACGCGGTTTTGTGTGGAGGGTAGAGACTTTTACTTTCGTGGCTGACTTTGGAGGCTTTACCTCCACTTCTGTAGTTAATGTTTTAAACATTTTATTTTAACTAGATCTTTTCTCCGCGCTACGCGCGGATAATATATTTATATTTGTTACATTTATCATTTTTATTTGTATGTGAAATTTTTTTATTAAATTATATATAACTAATTTTAAAATTTGATTTTTTAATATATTTTAGTTTGGAGTAAGTATTTCTATTATATGTAACACAATTAATTAATAAAATATGTAAAATCAAGTCCGAGATTTTAGAGTTATGTAAAAAAAATATAATTATGTATAAAACATGAATTATCTTAGTTTAAAAGATCGGAATCTCATCTCGAATAAATTCACGAAAATAAAAAGTACTCCAATAACCTACTTAAAATATAAAACCCTCCTTTCAATAAAAACCGTACTTAATAATATATTTTTTACGTGTAATAGTTGAAAACTAACAATTGAATATCGATCTAGAATATTATTTTAATATATCTAAGGGCAAATCTCCAAAATAGCACATTTCTAAGTTTATATCACAAAATAGCACTCAAAAACTAAAATGACCAAAATAGCATTTTATCATTTGAAAATTTTAATTTTTTTATTTTTCAAAATTTGAAATCTTATCCCCAAAACCTCATTTCTCAACTCTAAACCCTAAACCCTAAACCCTAAACCCTAAACCCTAAACTCTAAACCCTAAACCCTAAACTCTAAACCCTAAACTCTAAACCCTAAACCCTAAACTCTAAACCCTAAACCCTAAACTCTAAACCCTAAACCCTAAACCCTAAATCCTAAACCCCACCCCTTTAACTCTAAACCCTAAGTTTGTGACTTTTGATAAAACATTAAGTGCTATTTTTGTGACTTTTGACCTTGAGTGCTAGTTTGGAAACAAAAACTTGATTTAGTGTTATTTTTGTCTTTTTCTCTATATCTAATGGTAAATTATTAATTGTAATAAACAAATTTTGAATTTTGTAATATTACATGAATTAGAAATCTTTAAAATCTAAAGTCTATTTTGTTACCATAATATATTTTTTATCATTTATTATTTTGACGTTACAAAATATTGCTTTAGTTTTATTTGTATATTAATTTTTAAAAATTTAGTTTCTTTTAAGTAATTTTAAAATTATCAAGAATCTAATATATTTAAAATTATTTATTTAAATATATCCAAATATGATGTCTCATTTTTATGTGTGTTTGCGTTGAGCATATTTAATTTGTAGTTTGTTTATTTAATAACACCTTGTTAGTGCGTTCTATGGTTTTAATAAATGTGTTGTCATTTCATTTTATTACTACTAACATGATTTTTCAGTGATAAGTGATAATATATTTTAACGTTATGTATTATATTTTATCGTATATTTTTAACTCTTCATCTTGCCACTTTTTTAGAATCATTTTAATTAGATAATAAGTTTAAAGATGTAAATAAAACTGTGTATGTTGTAAATTTAGACTTTTTAGTGTAATTAACCACTATCAATTATGGAAATTATATTATGATTTTCTTTTACTAAATCTTTTCTTCTGTGAATATTTTTTGTTTTATTTTGTATTTTTACAATTTTATTATTTTATTCTTTAATTGCAGATAATTGCTCTTTCAATTTTTGATGCATATACTTTAAAAGTCTTTGGTTGATTTTTGTTTGTTTTCTTTCTCCAATTACAATGTACAGTTCGACCGTTTTTTTTTTTTTGGATCAAACTACTAAAATCATCAGATAGAAAAGCTTAAACTCCAAGAATGGAGTGAGTATTTATGCTAGAGAAAACTTATTTAACCACAAATATAGTGAGATATTATAATATTAGAAGGTATGGAAACTCTTCTCTGTTGTCTTCGCTAGACATAATTAAGTTGTTGTCAATTGATTTTATATTTGTGATAACTGGAAATACATTTTATGTCTTCCTTACATCATCGTTAATTGGTTTACGGTTCGATCATTTCTAATATATACTATGAGTAACATAATATTAGATGTTGATTATCTCTTTCCAATTAGGAATGCACAGAATGAAAAAAATTCAATGTGAGACCACTTTACAATTGTATCTTCGTATCTATATAGATTTAGTTTATAGATTACTTTCATAATATTATAATATTACATCATCCTTAATTTTTTGATATGACAGCTCATGCGTGGAAATAATAAATTGTTTAATATTTATAATTTTATTATTTAAATATTTACTTTGTTTATAAGATATAAATTTTGTTATGAAAGCTAACTTATATATATGTATAAAGTGTAGGTTAAAGAATTTGAAAATAATTCAATGTTTGACTATATGACGCGTGGTCGTATATAAGGGTAACGAAGGTTATGTGGTTTGAATTACATATTTATAATTTGAGAAGAGTAATTATTAGATGTGACTCCTGTTTTTAGTAACTAATTAAATACTTAATTAAATATAATTAAATAATTAGTATTAAATAATAAATATTGTTTAGTCGGTGAGAAACATACACGACAGTGTATGGGCATATGTCGTTTTGAGCTCTTGTATAAAAGAAATTGTAGTCCTGGAATTCTGTTTTTGAGCTCTTGTATAATATAATCTGATTTTGATTTTTTTACCATAATAGAAATCTTTAAAATCTAAAGTCTATTTTGTTACCATAATATATTTTTTATCATTTATTATTTTGACGTTACAAAATATTGCTTTAGTTTTATTTGTATATTAATTTTTAAAAATTTAGTTTCTTTTAAGTAATTTTAAAATTATCAAGAATCTAATATATTTAAAATTATTTATTTAAATATATCCAAATATGATGTCTCATTTTTATGTGTGTTTGCGTTGAGCATATTTAATTTGTAGTTTGTTTATTTAATAACACCTTGTTGCGTGCCGTTCTATGGTTTTAATAAATGTGTTGTCATTTCATTTTTATTACTACTAACATGATTTTTCAGTGATAAGTGATAATATATTTTTAACGTTATGTATTATATTTTATCGTATATTTTTTAACTCTTCATGCTGCCACTTTTTTTAGAATCATTTTAATTAGATAATAAGTTTAAAGATGTAA
Source organism: Brassica carinata (assembly GCA_016771965.1). Classification (NCBI taxonomy): domain Eukaryota; kingdom Viridiplantae; phylum Streptophyta; class Magnoliopsida; order Brassicales; family Brassicaceae; genus Brassica; species Brassica carinata. Next base: position 19,255 of record JAAMPC010000233.1, read on the forward strand.
ATAAAACTGTGTATGTTGTAAATTTAGACTTTTTAGTGTAATTAACCACTATCAATTATGGAAATTATATTATGATTTTCTTTTACTAAATCTTTTCTTCTGTGAATATTTTTTGTTTTATTTTGTATTTTTACAATTTTATTATTTTATTCTTTAATTGCAGATAATTGCTCTTTCCAATTTTTGATGCATATACTTTAAAAGTCTTTGGTTGATTTTTGTTTGTTTTCTTTCTCCAATTACAATGTACAGTTCGACCGTTTTTTTTTTTTTGGATCAAACTACTAAAATCATCAGATAGAAAAGCTTAAACTCCAAGAATGGAGTGAGTATTTATGCTAGAGAAAACTTATTTAACCACAAATATAGTGAGATATTATAATATTAGAAGGTATGGAAACTCTTCTCTGTTGTCTTACGCTAGACATAATTAAGTTGTTGTCAATTGATTTTATATTTGTGATAACTGGAAATACATTTTTATGTCTTCCTTACATCATCGTTAATTGGTTTACGGTTCGATCATTTCTAATATATACTATGAGTAACATAATATTAGATGTTGATTATCTCTTTCCAATTAGGAATGCACAGAATGAAAAAAATTCAATGTGAGACCACTTTACAATTGTATCTTCGTATCTATATAGATTTAGTTTATAGATTACTTTCATAATATTATAATATTACATCATCCTTAATTTTTTGATATGACAGCTCATGCGCGGAAATAATAAATTGTTTAATATTTATAATTTTATTATTTAAATATTTACTTTGTTTATAAGATATAAATTTTGTTATGAAAGCTAACTTATATATATGTATAAAGTGTAGGTTAAAGAATTTGAAAATAATTCAATGTTTGACTATATGACGCGTGGTCGTATATAAGGGTAACGAAGGTTATGTGGTTTGAATTACATATTTATAATTTGAGAAGAGTAATTATTAGATGTGACTCCTGTTTTTAGTAACTAATTAAATACTTAATTAAATATAATTAAATAATTAGTATTAAATAATAAATATTGTTTAGTCGGTGAGAAACATACACGACAGTGTATGGGCATATGTCGTTTTGAGCTCTTGTATAAAAGAAATTGTAGTCCTGGAATTCTGTTTTTGAGCTCTTGTATAATATAATCTGATTTTGATTTTTTTTTTAAATAAAAGAAATTGTAGTTCTTCAACTCTGTTTTTCGTTTGAAGCCGCATCAGTATTAATAGTCATCTCGTATCGGTAGTGATAGTGATGACTGTGGATCGATCATGGTGTACCAGGCATGCTGTGCAAGGATTAGCTAGCAGAGGATTGTCTTTCAGATGTGCCTCTTGTCTCTCACGAGCATCTGCAATAGCTTTGGCAAGCTCCTCTCTCTGTTGTATCAAACATGGGTTTTAACTTGCTCATCAAGAAATTTGTCTGAAAGTTTTTCTATTACAATACTGTAGGTGTCATCATATTGTTATATTCACAAGGAAGACATCAATGGAAAATGAGGAAACAAACGTACAACAACAGAAACATAATGGATAGACAACATGTGGAAAATTGAGCAACTCTCAGCTCAGAGTTGGTTAGACTTGCCGCGCCAGATTCCGATACCATCACAGGGGCAGAAACTAACTTGAGGGCTCTGATACTTATCCAAGAACTCCAGTTTTGGAAAGTATAGTTCCCTCAGCTCCCTCCACTCCACTTTTAGCCTGGGAAGGAATTTCAGACGCAAAACCTTGACACTACACTCTGTTGGCTTCTCAGGCACTGACTTCCCAAAGCCTGTAAGCTTGGTTCCTCTTTTGATGTAGAGTTTTTCCAACATACGTAGCTTACCAGGCTCAAGCAATGAGGGAAGTTCAGCATCAGGAAAACACTGCAGGTCCAGTTTCATTAACTTTTCTGGAAGGTGGCTTGGAACGGCTACCTTCTTTGGAGCCTTGTGAGGCTTTGGATATGTAACTGGGATATTAAGAGGAAGCCGTGTCATCGACCTGATGAATTATTTTACTGCTCCAGAAGTAGATTCAGCTTTGTTGTGTTCATTAATACCTCCCCACGCCACTTTCAACTTCTCCAGATTGGAGAAGTCCTGAATATCCACAAACAGCTGAGAAACAGTGAATTCACCACCTTTGTTTATAGTAATGCTTAGCTTTCTCAGCTTCTTCAAGTGCTTCAGTTCAGCCAGTAGACACAACGTCTCCACATCAGTAGCATCACTAACCACAAAACCTTTGAGAACCTCCAAGTTCTAGCCATGACAACCTCTTTGGCATCCGGTCTAACAACGTCATGGAGCTTGTTAAGGCACGGATCTCTTGCCTACAGATTAAAAAAACATAGACTAAATTAAAATTATACTATAAAATCCAAAAAAAAAGATTATATAAGTATTATCAACTAATTAAATTGACAATAGGTTAAGAGAAACACACGAATTACCTCATGCTTTCGAGAGCAGCCTTCTGCAGTTCAGGATTAGGGTATTGAACCCTCTCAACATAGAGCTCCAGGTTCTGCTTCAGTTTCAAGTCCTCTTCAGACTACAAATCACATCAGATGCCAAACATATCATATAGCAATCACTTTAGCAAGGCTTTAAAAACCAACAAACAGCTTATCAGCTAAACCCTAAATCTCTACATTAGTGCAATATCTACAGCTTAATCGCAATCTCCACTAACTCTGATTATGAACTAACTCTTGCAGCCAAGCAAAGATTCAAAGAGAATGAGAAATCGAGCTTACCAGATCTTCCTCTTTCTTATCATCCTTCTTCTTGGGATCCTTAGAAGGAACCTTGGTCGTAGCTTCATCCCGCTTCGCACCATCACCAAAGCTGTTCGGATCTGGACCTGAAGCCATCTCAATTAATTGTGGAGGATGTATTGATTAATCGTGTGGATCAGATCGTGAAATGGAAACGAAAAGGGGAAGAGCAAAGGGTTTCACGAATCATCTAGAAAATTGGGGGTTTGGAGAATTGAAAAAGGGAAACGTCGGATCTCTCCACTTTAGATCGTGAAAGGTGAAACGAAGAAGGCTAAGAGAAAAAAGAATGGGCTTCCTGGGCATTGACATTTACATTTTGTCTCAAAAAAAAAACGAAGGCCATATTTTTAATTCGTGATGATGTGTCAAAAAGGATCTCTTGATTGGTCGATTTTATTGTCTGACGTGGACGTCCTCTCTGATGCTCATATAACCCTTTTAATATAGTATAGATTTATCAAATTAAATACTCAATTTTGAGAGACCAAGAGGGGTCAGCAATTTCTCTTTCTATTTATTTATATATATATATAGAAGAAGAAGGTGGACATAGACCTTTGTCGCCAAGCTTAACCGTTAGATACATCCAAAGTCAAGAGTACTAATTAGTGAGCTTAAGAGTACTGTGACTTATCAACAACTAAAGTTTTTTTCAATTTTCTTCTATTTTCTTGGCAAAGAGTTTTTGTAGTAGGAAAATAAGAGAGGATAAAAGAGAAAAGGAAGTGATTTTAAATTAATTGATTGATTGAGAGAGCTTAAGATAATGGTGAGACCTCCTTGTTGTGACAAAGGAGGAGTGAAGAAAGGGCCATGGACTCCTGAAGAAGATATAATTTTAGTTACTTACATCCAAGAACACGGTCCTGGTAATTGGAGAGCCGTTCCAACCAATACTGGTATGCTAATCTTCATTCTTCATCTATCTCATTATTTACATATATATTACATCATCTCTCAAGGTTTGTATGTACATATGTAGATAATTACTAAAGTTATGAGGTTGAACAATAAACAGGGAACCAATTTGGGTATTGATTAATTTGGTTAACTAATATATTCATATGTGTTTGATTGTGGAATAAGCGTAATCAAAACCATATTTGAAATAAATTAGCTAGGTTTTTGGTTAATGAATTTAAGATTAAGATCTAATGCATGAGATCTTGTTCTTGTTTATTGCATATATATATATATATGTGTGTGTGTGTGTAAAGGTTAAGTCTCTACTCATCGGTATTAAACATTTTTAACCATTATGAACATTTATCTTGGAAAATTCAGGATTGCTTAGATGCAGCAAGAGCTGTAGGCTTAGATGGACAAATTATTTAAGGCCAGGAATCAAAAGAGGCAACTTCACAGAGCATGAAGAAAAGATGATCGTCCATCTCCAAGCCCTCTTAGGCAATAGGTAAATTTAATTGTTCACTCATAACCAAAAGATGATATATGTCTCTAATTTTGTTTTTCGCAAATTTTTGATATTAGAAGAAATAAAAGAAATAATTAGAGGACATTTAATATTTGGTGTAGATGGGCTGCAATTGCGTCATATCTTCCACAAAGGACAGACAACGACATTAAGAACTATTGGAACACTCATTTGAAGAAGAAACTAAACAAAGCCAATCAAGATTCTCTTCAAGAATTTGATCAATCAAGAGATCGTTCCTCGCTCTCTTCTTCTCCATCATCTTCTTCTGCTAATTCCAACTCAAACATCTCAAGAGGCCAATGGGAAAGAAGGCTTCAAACTGATATTCACTTGGCGAAGAAGGCGCTCTCTGAGGCTTTGTCTCCTGTCGTAGCACCAATCATTACCTCTACATTTGCCACTACAGCCACAACATCTTCTTCTGCTGAATCAAGACGTTCTACTTCCTCAGCTTGCAGGATTCTTAAGACGCAAGAAACATCCACCACTTATGCCTCGAGCACCGAGAATATAGCAAAACTGCTCAAAGGGTGGGTGAAGAACTCTCCGAAGGTTCATAACTCTGCTGATCTAATGGTTTCTCCAGATTCGGAGACAAAAGATGTGATCAAGAGTGATGTCGAGAAGGACTGTGCAGTGGTATTTCAGTCATTTTTGGGTTCTGATCACTTAAAAGATTGTGATTCATCATATCATCAGGCTGGAGTTTCACCTGATCATGAAACCAAACCAGACATAACTGGATGCAGTAACCAAAATCAATGGTCTTTGTTCGAAAAGTGGCTGTTTGAGGATTCTGGTGGACCGATTGGTGATATTGTGTTGGATGAAAACCCAGATTTCTTCTGAAGAATTTGCCTAATCAGATGGTTCTAATTCTAGTATCATCATCTCTTTTTCTTTCTATAATTTATTTATTTTTGGCTTTCGGAATTAACTCGCATAGATATCCTGAGCTAAATATTAATAATCTTATTTATTTTCCCTCGGTAATTAAAATTAATTATGAGGTGTTATTTTACAAAATGGCCTTATGGATTCCAAAAGGGGTCTGAAATGTTGTTCACCTAATGTTCTAGTATTGGTGTAAAATACCATATCTATATTTTTCAGTTTATTAAATGTTATTTTGAATCATTAATGTTTTTACGATGTTATATTTGAGTCTTTGAGATGTCCACATTAAAGAATAGATATAGGCGACAAAGTAAATTTAGACCAAAACTGAAATGGCAAAAAAAGTCAAACTTAGCAACTTGTTAAGTTGTTTACTAATATCGGGATGAGTTAGACTAATTCCTAGACTAATTCAGTATAAGATGCGCTCTCTGTGTAGTGGCTAGATAAGAACTCGTATTGCTATAGAATACTAAAACGATAACTAGTAAACAATCAATACTTACAAGTCCAACTTGCCCTTTTATTAGCAGAAAAGTACACTACACTTAGTTTAGAGTGTCAAATGGCGCCGCTCATCAAAAGGAAAACGTAGATTTAAAGACAGACTTACTATTGGTGAATTTGTTAGACCTATTGATAAAGAAAATAGTACTACTAGTAAATAAAATTAAATGAAATATTTATTGCATGAAATAAATGGGCGACAAGTTATAAAAGTATTTAAAAACGGGATGGTGGTATTAATTTTGAAAGTGATGAAGAATTAAAGTTTGACTTTCAATCTTGTGTGACCTTGTGAGTTGTGACTTACCTACACCACATAGTTACTAATTTCTACAGAAGTCAATGTCACCATTAATTTACCATCTCCTTCTTCTTTTCTGAGAAAAATTTACCATCTCCTTTGGTTTTAAGTAATGCGTCGTGGAACGTGGTCGTTTGACGGTTAAAAAAACAGTGAAATCATGTTTAACAAAAACTGAACCGGAGATAAAATTGAGCTAGTGTTATTGTTTGTTGGATTATGGTTCAATCGGCCTAACAAACTATTTCCAAGTGAAATAATATGACACAAGTTTATACATTATTGTATTTGTCCAACTAATCTCGTATAAAGAAAATTTATCATGAAAATTTTGATTCAAACAAGAATTAGTGAAAATCAGATAAAGAGGCACAAGAAGCAGCAGCTCCTTTGCTGTAAAGCTTATGTACGGCAAGAACCGTATGCAACTTCTTGGCTTTTGATTTAATTCTCATCAGCCGTATTATTTTATCTTTTGTATTTAAAAATAAAACAGCTAGCATATATACATATATACCTGGGTCATCAGTTTTTTTGCATGTGCATTATATATAAGACTTAGTACACTATAATAGTATGTGCCTATATGATTGATTGCAACGAAAAAATAGCACGCATCCAGTTCAAATTCAAGGTGCATGGTAAATGTTTTGAATAGTTCGCAAACATGTATAGAAACTTTTTTTTTTGGTCTAAATGTTAAGATTTATACCACTTTGTTAGAGTTTACATTGTTGTGAAACAAAACTTATTACAAAGAGAAAAGAAAAAGGAGCAATAAAGAGAGAGAGAGAGTGATGTATAGAAACTTTGGAACACATAGTGTGACGTTTTCGAGGGTTCTTTCCTGGTCAGTTCAATTTGCTGCTCGATATATTTATAGTTAGGAAACAAACAGATTCTTGGAAGAGGTAAGAAAATAGGTCTACGTACACGTCCGTTGGGTCTGGACTCTGGAACGGCGTTCCACTGCGTAATCTGAGATGTTTATGACTATTTTGCCATTAAGCAAATGATGTTTAGGTTCTTGGAAACAGGTTTTTGGTTGAATTCAGTCACTTCACGTCGAAAAAAATTCTGCAAATCTTTTTCAGGACATAACAACCCATCCCTAAGATCTCGAATAATTTGCATTCTTAATATACAGAATTAAAATTCAGTATAGACTGCGCAATGTATATAGTTTTTAAGTAGTTTAGTTCTTGCAAACGGTTCAAACACTATATCTATAAATAAAATTTCAAACGTAAAAACATTCTTTTGGATCATTATAACGTGGCAAAATAAAATAACTCATAAGCAAGTCTATCTGTGTGTCTTTCTCAAAAAAAAAAAGGTCTGTGTGTGTGAATTGTGAATTGTGAATTGTTGGTGAGCTTGGTCCTAGGCTCGTGTAAGACTTTAAGCCCAATAGGAAGAAAAAGTGTTAAAAAAGGAACTAAAGAATCATGTGCGGTTCATGCATGAGGTCTCAAAGCCCAACCTCTTGCTTCTATTTATTGCAACGATCTTTCTTGCTTTCTCACATATTATGACTGAGAAGCAGAGTGCCTAGATTAAATTAGACGCTAAAATGTTGATTGACTAAAGTTTTTTTTTACTACCTAAGGTTGATTAAGTACATACCATAAATTAGGTGTACAGTATGTTATTTGCCAACTCCATATGTTTGATAAGAGAGTTTAGTTCTAACTTCTACATATCTTATGGATCATTGGAAAAGTGCATCTCACACACTTAACTTAATTCAATCTATACAAGTGATACCAAATTATTCTCTTTTTTATTGTAACAGTTGAAGCTCCGGACTTTACGCCATAATCTCTTACATATTCGAAATTAGCTTTTAAATATTCCAGTTTTAAAGATATTATAAGGTCCATGACTCTTTTAGTTCCAAAATCAAGTTTTAAATATTCTGATCTGAAAAGTAGTCTTACTCGGACACAAAAGGAGTCAAAGACTAATCCTCTTGTACAACTATTAGGTTACACTAACATTTTTTGTCAAAATGTGAATTCATTTCATAAAAATGGCATTGAAATACAAGTAAATTTTAACTAAAATCGGCTGCAAGTAGTAAAGGATTATTTAAAATCCTCCAAAAAGATAGAAATAATCTTACACACAATATTTAAGTCTAATCTCAATCCAAGAACCAAGACTAAAGCTAAAGGAGTAGATAAGTCGTTAACACTTAGAAACAAGTATGACCAACTGAGCTAATTTTATGAACCTCCAAGACAAAGAGTCAAGAAAAAAGTGAGCAATGGAGATAATCTCGGAAGATACTAGACCAAGTAACAGGCAGCGGCGGTTAGACGCCCCGAGCCTGGCCATTAACAAAACAAGGCAAATCCGTAACCGACCAATCTAGAGGTAAAGAGCGGAGGAGACGGTAGATCCCCCCCCCCTGACAGAGAAAACAACAAAGGTTGAGGGATATGAACTCTTGAGAAGGTAGGCGGTGGTTTAACTCCCGCACCGGTTACTAACATTTTGGTACTAGTATTAATTTGATTCAGAAAAGAAACATTAGAATGCTTTTGTACATCCTTTTTATAATGGACATCATGTGTAGATTAGAATACAAGTCAAGTTAATGACGAAACTCAAGTGAAGCAATAACAAGAGGCACGAAAATAAATTTAACCAAGATGCGTTTAAGACTTGAAATCTAAACAAAGTGGAAAGGTAAGTTTTTGATGATTTTAGTCGAGAGGCAGAGGAGTGTTGGATGATCCCACGACCCATTCCAACCTGTTTTGGATAAATCTAAACATTATAGTTTTGTATTGTTACATTGTGTAATGTACATTAATGGATTGAATAACATTTATAATGTATTTTAGAATGGATTTTTTTGTTCATAGGTATAAACGATGCCATCCATAATATTTTGGTGGCTTAAAGCATTTTTATTTGAATCTGGCCCTATATATTAATATTTAATAATATATATTTGTAATCTTATTTCTATTAATATAAAAAACTTTGAAATAAGAAACAAATGTTGATTTAACTTAATATATTCTAAATTAATTTTTTAATTTTATTAGTTTAGGTATTTAAAAATATTTATAATTTTGATCTAATTTTTGAAGTTTATTAATTATAATCTATTGATACATTTGTGGATTTTTTTCTCAAAAGTTGGTTTCAAAATTTAAAACCATGATTAAACTCACGGAAAGACTGATGTTCTAACGTTGACCAGAAGCTAAATTCTCTACAACATGACCACAATAACATGGGTGGTTTCTTATCTAACTTGTTAATTTTAGTTCTTAATAGGTGTTAGCTTGATGGAGAAGAAAATATGACATTCATCATCATCAGTTCATCACCATATTTATGAGTGTTGTGGTATAATGAGCACCGTTCTGAATATTGATTTTACTAGTGGCCGTGTGTGGTCCAAAACCCTAGTTATACAATATGCAGAGGAGGATAAGAAGTTGGCAGGTTTTAAATGAAAGCCTTTCTTTCTCGCTTTTTCTCAAGTATTCCGGAGAGCAAAATGTTCCTTTTTGAAAGCATTCCTTAATAAGTTAAATTATTTAGATTCTCAGTCTTGTAATTAATTCCAAGCTACATCAAATAGAAAAAAGAAAAAAAATTCCAAATGTTTTTGTAATGTTTTGGAATTTATCCAAATTTAATTGTACTCCTCGTATCCATGACTCGTGACTCTGTTTAGCTTATTTGTTTTTTATTCTATTCCATCAATCGTTCTCATGAATGATGATCAAATCAAAATTCCAAGAACCTATGATAAAAAAATATTTTTGCTTTAATAATTAAATAACGTAAATGAAACCACGAAGAGGACATAATTCACAGATGTGGCTATTAGTTAATGCAAATATATAGAGATAATATTTAAAAAGTTCTAGAAATGATTATTCAAAAAGCTTCTGGCAATCTCTACATAACCTTCAATTTATAAATAGATAAATCTAAAAAACCATGAACAAGAAAACAAAAGATTTGAGAACCTTGCATCACATAAATGAAAGATATCAGAAACAACATCTATCAAACAAATATTTCATAAGTAAAATGCTTGCAGTACCATTGGATCCAATATGACAAAATAGAGTAACGAATATTGTTCATGCACCATTGAGAAAACATCCATGATGGCTCGGGACACTAGAAGCAAAGTATGCCTCATAAGGATATTCGGACGCTCTAGTAAGAATAACATTTAGGTGAATGTTTAGAGAACAACTGCATCATGTGATATGCGGTAGTTATAAGTTTTAAAAGGTTAGGAAATTTTTAGAGTATTTTTTCAATGTATCTTGAGAGTGAATTGGTAACACCCCACATGCGACCTAGATCAGATCAAGGTACTAGTTTCCTAATGGCTAAGTTGTTATCTTCTTGTTTTTTGTAACTTAATTGTTATCTTATTGTTAAGTTTTGAAAACGAGGTCCTCAGGTCAAGTTTTGAGAGTGAATTGGTAACACCCCATAATGTTAATCAAGATGGACTTCTAACTTAAAACCAATTGGAGATTAGTGAAATGATTCATTTATCTTATATATAAATAAGGATCCTTTTCAATACCCGATATGGGATCTTTATCTCTATCTGTCCTTCGAGATGATGGTTTTTTGAGCACCAATCTTGGAATATTTGGGCAAGGATCGATGGGCCAACTTTGGGCTTGATCGATAATAGATCGGGTTGGATTGTTAGTATCGGACTCGATACCATGTTAGCGAGGATGGACTTCCAACTTAAAATCAATTAACGATAAGTGGAGTGGTCCATCTATCTTCTATATTACTAAGGATGTCTTCCAACTTCGATGTGTGTCTAATAACTTCCAACTTAAACTAATTGGCAATTAGTGAATTGGTCAATCTATCTTCTATATTACTAAGGATCCTTTCCAACTTACGATGTGGGATACTTTGTGTCTAATAAGCAGATCTTCAGGAAACGAGGTCTTATCTATCTATATGGTTCGAGAAAGTTCAAGGATGATGATAGAGCATCTACAAACCAATCTGCTGCACAAGAGTTTTTAGATTATTTTAAGTTAGGCTTCCTTCGCTTTTCTTTTTAAGATGTTTAAATACTAGTGTAAAACTCTTTCCAAAAGATATATCAAAAATGGTATCCTGTTTTAAAAAAAAAGTTTTGAAAACTAATTTAAGCACAAATGAAATATAATTTAAGCACAAATGAAATTTCTAACATTTGCTAAATAGTGAAAACACATTCATCTAAATTTTAAGAAAGAAAGAGGTTCCTTTACTCAAAAAAAAAAAAAACAGGGCTTCTCTTCATTTTTAATGGAATCAACACATTCAGACAGGGAACTATTGGAATTAGCTTTCAAAATATTAAAACTGTAGTCAATTTCTAAACTCGCGCTTCGTATGCAATTTAATTTGTTTAGCCGTCGAGAGGTTAGTACCTCCTAAATAAACAAATAAGATTGACAGTTGAGTAGTCAAAGATTACACATCACTAATGGAAGCTGGGGAATGAGAGTTGGGTTGTTGAGAAACATAATCTATTGTTGCTTTAAATCTCTATCTAATCTCCTTATCATAAATCAATAAATCATAAACCATCATTACTCCGCTAACCTCTTTTGTCTTTGTCATTAATATATTGTTATGTTACTTTACTTATATAAATTCAGCATCCACTAACCCTCCGTAAAAGAAAATTGATAACTAGAAGGAGTTCGAGTCAGATCATTATCTCTTATTAGATCTAAGACCAGTCTTTGCTAATATTTTATGGCATAACGTAAAATATATATATTTCAACGGAAACCGAATAAGACTACAAGAGAACCAAACTTTGTGCTAAACTACTAGCACAACACACGGTTAGTAAGATATTTGAATACTTTCAATCATGAAGGTTTTAGCTTTTCTGACTTGTATGGACATATTAGTTTCTAAATGGGGGAATGCCTTTTAACACTGATTATTAATTTCTCAACTCTTTTATCTGAAGTAGGTGACCCGACTGTAAGAACATTTAATATTGTTTAAATCCTAATTCACACCAAAAATAGTAAAAAGGAACCATACAGTTGCCATTAACTTTTAGTTATTCATGTATAAACTATTAAACAAAACTAGAAACAGGTTTTGTTGGCCTATAATTATCTTACTAACTTATGACGCATATATGTCTGGTACGACTCCTAATTGTCGTTAGACAGAAACAATCTTATAATAAAATTGGTTGTGCATTGTGCAAGTGCTTTATACATTTTATCTACACACATGCACATATATATAATTATATATATATATGTCCTAATATAAATTATAAAAATATGACAGAACGATGAATTAATCTCGAAACTTGCAGATGTGAAGTGAGCATTGTATTGAGTGCGTCTATTCTAAATCAATCATCCACCAAACAGTAAGATGAAAGTTGAAACAAGGAAACTATGATCAGTATTATTTGACATTTTTAACTCACACTTAAAAGAAGACACACACACACACACACACTATATATATATATACACATATATCTTTTTTACTTAGATGAATGATACATGTCAATGATGTCATCTCAATATGATGATATTCGGATAAAATCTCATGACTTGCGTCGAATTCAAAGGTTGATATATTTATATCTAATCTAGAAGAAGGAAATATCAAAATATTTTTTCAATGTATCTTGAGAGTGAATTGGTAACACCCACATGCGACCTAGATCAGATCAAGGTACTAGTTTCCTAATGGCTAAGTTGTTATCTTCTTGTTTTTTGTAACTTAATTGTTATCTTATTGTTAAGTTTTGAAAACGAGGTCCTCAGGTCAAGTTTTGAGAGTGAATTGGTAACACCCCATAATGTTAATCAAGATGGACTTCTAACTTAAAACCAATTGGAGATTAGTGAAATGATTCATTTATCTTATATATAAATAAGGATCCTTTTCAATACCCGATATGGGATCTTTATCTCTAATACGCTCCTTCGAGATGATGGTTTTTTGAGCACCAATCTTGGAATATTTGGGCAAGGATCGATGGGCCAACTTTGGGCTTGATCGATAATAGATCGGGTTGGATTGTTCGTATCGGACTCTGATACCATGTTAAGCAGGATGGACTTCCAACTTAAAATCAATTAACGATAAGTGGAGTGGTCCATCTATCTTCTATATTACTAAGGATGTCTTCCAACTTCCGATGTGTGTCTAATAACTTCCAACTTAAACTAATTGGCAATTAGTGAATTGGTCAATCTATCTTCTATATTACTAAGGATCCTTTCCAACTTACGATGTGGGATACTTTGTGTCTAATAAGCAGATCTTCAGGAAACGAGGTCTTATCTATCTATATGGTTCGAGAAAGTTCAAGGATGATGATAGAGCATCTACAAACCAATCTGCTGCACAAGAGTTTTTAGATTATTTTAAGTTAGGCTTCCTTCGCTTTTCTTTTTAAGATGTTTAAATACTAGTGTAAAAACTCTTTCCAAAAGATATATCAAAAATGGTATCCTGTTTTAAAAAAAAAGTTTTGAAAACTAATTTAAGCACAAATGAAATATAATTTAAGCACAAATGAAATTTCTAACATTTGCTAAATAGTGAAAACACATTCATCTAAATTTTAAGAAAGAAAGAGGTTCCTTTACTCAAAAAAAAAAAAAACAGGGCTTCTCTTCATTTTTAATGGAATCAACACATTCAGACAGGGAACTATTGGAATTAGCTTTCAAAATATTAAAACTGTAGTCAATTTCTAAACTCGCGCTTCGTATGCAATTTAATTTGTTTAGCCGTCGAGAGGTTAGTACCTCCTAAATAAACAAATAAGATTGACAGTTGAGTAGTCAAAGATTACACATCACTAATGGAAGCTGGGGAATGAGAGTTGGGTTGTTGAGAAACATAATCTATTGTTGCTTTAAATCTCTATCTAATCTCCTTATCATAAATCAATAAATCATAAACCATCATTACTCCGCTAACCTCTTTTGTCTTTGTCATTAATATATTGTTATGTTACTTTACTTATATAAATTCAGCATCCACTAACCCTCCGTAAAAGAAAATTGATAACTAGAAGGAGTTCGAGTCAGATCATTATCTCTTATTAGATCTAAGACCAGTCTTTGCTAATATTTTATGGCATAACGTAAAATATATATATTTCAACGGAAACCGAATAAGACTACAAGAGAACCAAACTTTGTGCTAAACTACTAGCACAACACACGGTTAGTAAGATATTTGAATACTTTCAATCATGAAGGTTTTAGCTTTTCTGACTTGTATGGACATATTAGTTTCTAAATGGGGGAATGCCTTTTAACACTGATTATTAATTTCTCAACTCTTTTATCTGAAGTAGGTGACCCGACTGTAAGAACATTTAATATTGTTTAAATCCTAATTCACACCAAAAATAGTAAAAAGGAACCATACAGTTGCCATTAACTTTTAGTTATTCATGTATAAACTATTAAACAAAACTAGAAACAGGTTTTGTTGGCCTATAATTATCTTACTAACTTATGACGCATATATGTCTGGTACGACTCCTAATTGTCGTTAGACAGAAACAATCTTATAATAAAATTGGTTGTGCATTGTGCAAGTGCTTTATACATTTTATCTACACACATGCACATATATATAATTATATATATATATGTCCTAATATAAATTATAAAAATATGACAGAACGATGAATTAATCTCGAAACTTGCAGATGTGAAGTGAGCATTGTATTGAGTGCGTCTATTCTAAATCAATCATCCACCAAACAGTAAGATGAAAGTTGAAACAAGGAAACTATGATCAGTATTATTTGACATTTTTAACTCACACTTAAAAGAAGACACACACACACACACACACTATATATATATATACACATATATCTTTTTTACTTAGATGAATGATACATGTCAATGATGTCATCTCAATATGATGATATTCGGATAAAATCTCATGACTTGCGTCGAATTCAAAGGTTGATATATTTATATCTAATCTAGAAGAAGGAAATATCAAAATATTTGTTATCTAATTATCCGATATTGATGGAACACATGAATAAGACCATTTGATGTCTAACCGAAATACGAACGAATGTATGCACGTGTAATTGAAAATATCAAGACGTAATTGCAAAGTAGCAAAAGATCGTGAAGGATTGCGTTGTCCTCTTGATGTACATAGTAAGTTTGGTAGCCGAACTTATCAGTCCCACGTTTTTAGGTCCAAATGTATATACATTTATACACACACTTCTATCTTAGTTCATGCATTTTCATCACACAATATAAACATATTGATTGTTACTTAGATTGCAACAAAATCTGAAATCTAGAGTTTAAGTTCGTACATTTGATCGGGTAGAAACCAAGTGAATCACAATATCACGTATCCGACATAAACAGTTCTTTTTGTCTATGCATAGTATTATACTCGAACTCGATAGTAGTTCATATTCTTCACGATATGTATAAATGATTTTTGTAGCCATACGTGTAATTATAATAAACAAAATGAATTAGCATATAGTAGAAGAAAAACATGGGATTAAAGGGGATGAGGGTTAAGGGGCCACCACAGTACATATTAGGTCTTAAAAAGACAAGCTTAGCTGTTTTCTTCCTTTTAAAACCAATCACTTTGTTTGGTATTAAAGAAAAGCTTTCTCATCATTTTAGGGTTTTCTAGCAGAATTGACAAAAGTTTCATTCACGCACTTGCAAACAGAATTTAATTTGCTTTCATGATATATTTATTGTTACGATTTGTATCAGCACCCACTTCTTTATATATTAAATTATTCGAATTGCTTATTGTTATGATTATTGCTAAGTTAGTTAAAACAATATAAAAAAAGTTATAAGCTAGCGCGCAATATATACATGTTGGAATATAATTAATAATAGTTTTTTCTGAAAGTTGCAGAAAGCAGCAGTTTTGGAGGATCCGAATTTACGTTCAAGGATGATAATATACTAGCAACTAAAGACGGGTGCCTAACTCACAAAGTGGTGTGGCTCCATGTCTCGTGGCTTAAAGTTGCATGTGAATGTTTTTTTTTTCTTGGTATCTCCGGAGTACTGATATTTTTGAACATAAAACAACACAAAATAGGTTATGACAGATAAATCTCTTTTAATGCTAAGCCTAGCCAAGTTTCAAATTCTGATTCAGCATAATTACTTAATCACTTCCAACTGGATGAAGAAACTTAGTGATCGAGTAAAATGAATTTTAGAAAACATGAGCCAAAGAAACTTCCACCACATTTAGGTTCGTAACCCAAAAAGAAGATGTACTCATTCAATAACATGCATACACATGTGAATGAATAATTGTGGACGCCAAAATAAATTTAAATTAAGAAAAAAACATATTTACATATGTCTATCCATATGTAAATATATGATAATATTTTAATTAGTTGATTATCGGATGTGAATCTGAATCTGTGATGATGCATTAATATATACCATGATCATGTACATCTACACTCACACACATCCATATATATACACATACTGACATACACATGAAAAATATCTAAGGTTGGTTGTCGATTGCTATCAGAAATGCTATAAATATACCATCTAGGGTTAGGGTTAACAACTCTTGTAATTGTCTCGATCGTTCACTCTCTTTCTATCTCCCACCGTAGAAATTTAAAGTAATAAAAATTACATATATATATATATATATCTTCATAAATATACATATATATACATCACATCAATACATTATTACAAGTTTAGATTTTACAAAAGAGTCGAGAAGAAGCATATGAGAAAGCGTCAAGTGGTGTTGAGGAGAGCCTCGCCTGAGGAACCTTCTAGAAGCTCGTCGACGGCTTCGTCTCTGACGGTGAGAGGTGTGAGATACGGCGAGTGTCAGAAGAACCATGCGGCGGCGGTGGGCGGCTACGCCGTCGATGGCTGCCGTGAGTTCATGGCAAGTAACGGAGAGGAAGGTTCGGTGGCAGCGCTAACGTGCGCCGCCTGTGGCTGCCACCGCAGTTTCCACCGGAGGGAAATCGAAACCGAGGTTGTTTGCGACTGCAGTTCACCTCCTTCGACTGGAAACTAGACCAGTAAGCCTAGGTAAGAGTTGGTTGTGTCTTTTGTGTGCTAACTCTGAAAATATTATATTGTTTTATTACTTTCTTAGTGTCAAGGGTTTGTGTCTCGTTGAGAAGTCAAGCAGAAAACTTCAGAGATTTATAGATTGGAGGTTGTGGAAGATCTATAATAACTGGATGCTTTAAGGATGTCTCAGAAAAGATCTATGAAATATGAAGATTGTAAGTTTCAAAAAATAAATATGAAGATTATTGTTGTATTTGTCCAAAAAAAAAGAAGATTATTGTTGTTTTATGTAATGTTTTATAAAGTTTGATTATGTGTTCGAAGCATATATCGTTTCAAATCAATTTCACTTTAAGACAACTATTAACTATATTGTGAAATAAATCTGTAACAAATTAAATCTTGTATTCTTAGAACATTATGTATGGGTTTTTCTTGATGAATGAATGAGACTGGTTATTCCTTAACATACATGGAAAGTTCCTCTCTTGTAATAAAGTTAGATAAATATAGAAACAAAATTATTGGTTCTCTTACTTTCTTAATTGTTCAGATATATATTTTATATAAATCCTCGGGAGAGAAAGGAAAAAGTTTAAATTTGGTGATGTTGAGACGAATCCTTTTGCTTTTAAAAAATATGAAAATTGTGGTAATTATTATTTTTGGTTAAATTAGGATTTATCATGGGCTTCCACCTTTAAATAAATTGGTATTTAAATAAATTGGTATTAAATAGATTAAATCTAATTCTTTATATATTATTTAATTATTTTACTAATTACCGATGTGAAAAAAATTCATAGGATGGTATAATACGATGTTAAATTCAGATCTATTATGGATTTCTAATTTAAAATCAATTGGTAGTAAATGAATTAGTTTTAACCATTTATATTTTACTTAATTAATTCTCTAACTACCAATACCGATGTAAGACTTCAATTCATTTTTTAACACTTTAAATCACTATTACATATTAAATCACTGTTACATATATTAATGTTATTCTCAAAAGTACATGTTTCTAACTAGAGATCGATTAAATTATATAAGTTCATAATTTATTGATTGTGCCATGATAAGTACCACATCCTTCAGAATATGCCTTTCCATGCATGTTTCCAGTACTAAAACTCTTTTACATATTTTAATATTTTGTTTTAAAAGATAGATATTTCAAGTTTATATAACATGACTAGAAAATATAAAAAATAACTTTGAATTAAAAGGAGAGCCAGAGGCCCACAGATCTAATCTTTGTTGGTTGCTAACTTGCTATGATGAAAAAGATTAGTTTTTAATTGATTTATTAAAGAACCGTTGAAACTAATAATCATTCATGAGAATGGCTTGTGATTCTGATTATTAGTTTTCCATAAAATCAGAAATAGGTGGGAATTAATCTAACTGAATATTCACAAAAAATACAAAAAATAGTTAAGTAAAACAATAAAAAATAAGGAAACCAAAACAAGAAAAATGAACGACACTATTATAATCTCCAACTTAGAACCTGTCCTAGAAATTTAAAGACTAAGCAAAATTAATCACTTTTTGAAGCAAAATATATTTAAAAAAAAATGAAATGGCCACAGAGAGTTTCGACCCATGGCTGTTTGACATAGAAATGATTATTGATTACCACTAGATTAGTGGAAACTTGTAATAATTTGTGGCCGAAAATAATTTATAAAACAAAAGACTGGAAGCAAGTGCTTCCCTGCTTATACCAAGGGGCAGCACTGCTCCAGCTAATAGGGTTTTGAGCTGTTGTTACTACGGTAAACTACAGTACGACCTGGGAATTAGGTGTTATCATTCGAAGAAAGTTAGATACCTTTGAAATGACATGTGAGATGTATCATCATGAAGGTACATTGTTAGGTATTTGAGTATGGAGAATAACAACTCTTGCTGCAAATGTTTGTTAGCAACATTGTACCGAACTTGGTCAGGCCAATGTCGATTTTATATCCCTTCATTTTCATATGTTTAATATATACATATATATATGCTGACAAAATATATTTACTTAAACAAGGATAACATTCTATGTTGTAAGAATTTACAACTCATGTGATAGATTAATTAAAAAATGCTTTCCGATCGGGCTCAATCACATTCTCATGGATCTACTTATAATTTCCTAAGTTTTAACACTCAACCAGTCATTTGCCACCGATTAATCATATAACATCCCATCGTGGACTAGACTATGACAAAATACAATACTATTAATATTCCAGTTCTGATATTCTGGATATCTTAAACTATTCTCAACTCCATTTCATATCTTTGGTTCAGTAATACTCATCATACTTATCTCTAGATTTTGAATTATGAATTAGTTGGTCCCCATGACTCATACCTGGACCAAAAATAATTAGTTAGAAGAGAGCATTGATATAATACGATTAAACCGGATGTTACCAAAGCTACTCTGACGTAGCTAAACAAAACAACATACATCTCTTATCTGTACCAAGTCTTCAGTTACTTCACATCTATGTCAAATCATATCTTGTTAAAACTCTAAATAATCAGTTTATTTTTAGATTCTTCTAAACGCAACCAGTTAGGTGAACCGTATCAATATTATAAAAGGATCATCAAGAGCTTTGAATCATTGGAAACTAATCTGAGAGCGGCTGAAGGCGTTGATTCCAGCTTAAACGACAATTGACTGACAAATACTTCAAAATTCTGAGATTTTTTTTTTTTATTCTGAGAATTTATAGTTCTTATTTAATAGAACTATTGGTGTATAAGTTTTTTTTTTTTTTGATCGAAAAGTGTATAAGTTTATTACACTCTTATTTGAACAAAATTGTTGCAGTATGTTACTTATGAATTATGACTTGCATATAACACAAGGGAAAAAGTGAGTCGATTTAATTTCTTAAAATAAAAGCCCAAATAGTGATTAAACCCATATTAAACATTTATGGGCCAGCGAAATTTGATAGCCCGTGATCCGAAGCAAACATATATACTCGACGTACCCACCGCATCTTTGTTTTATCTCTGTAATTTTAGTATTGAATCCAAAGGATAAGACAAAGCTTTTCTGATGATCGTTGAAATCACGGCAGTCGAAAAAATCTATAAAAAAACACAATACCATCTTCTAAACCAACAAACAAACCTAAAATTGTCTAAAATCCACAATTTATTTTGTTCTGTTTTATTTTTTTTAATGTCCTGTTAGACTTGAATGGTAGTTAAATTATCATTATTATTCACTATATACACGGACAGAGAATCCGTTTTCGATGTTCTTGAAAGTATATATAATTGAGTGGTAAAGATTTTTTAAACGATGTTCATATCAGAAATCAGGTTTTCCCCCTCATTGTTAGATTGTTTATAATCTTTATATCCAATAAATAATTTGAATACTGAATTACTTTTTAGCCACTATACTCGTTTAATATGACAAGGAAGAATAAAGAAAAACAAATGTTCTTATAGATGCGGAAATGTGAAAGATGAAACAGATGGTTACGGAATCTTCACAATCTATAAACAAACAAAAATATTTAAATGTGTTTCAGCCACTATGATTGTTTTCAACGCTTTTACTTATAATATGCATTTTTCAATTGTATCATATATACATAATACATGGATGGCAATTCTCCCGATTATAAAGAAAAATTATGAAAGTTAATTTTCACGTAACATAAAACGTGTTTAATTATCGTGTGGTGGATTAAAGTTTAAAAGAAACGAAGCGCATTGGAGACAAATCTTGACAATACAAAATAAGGTATAAGTGGTTTGAGAAAAAGGACCACATAAAAGTGAAATAATCTTTATTCCCAAAGACATTTCCAAAATAAAAAAATCAAAATAACTAAATATTTCCTCATTTAATACTCTTATCAATAATATTATTTCTGTTAATGTCAACATATATATAATTATTATCTCAGATAGACCGATAAATAAGACTCATTGTTTTTATAACTCCTAGAATACAAAAACGTTAGCTCTGTAAAATGGTAAAACGCAATTTTGTTTACTTAATCAATAATTATATTATATTGGTATAATTTTATTTTTAATTTAGTTTATGTACCAGAAAAGGTTAAACGACTTCTTTATTTAATAGGCTGTTTTATTTTTGTGTAATTATGTGGTCCTCTACTCGATGATTTTCAACTTAGAGGATGTTATCTAGATAATGTTCATAGGTTCCATTGTATATTTTCACACACATAATTTATTTAAAATATAAAAGGAGTGGGAAAAGATACAAACGATTTGGTCTTTGATTCCACAAATCTCAACTTTCTCCGAATAAGCATTTTGCCAGTTTATGCTATCCCACTTCGTGTTTCTTTTTCTGCATCTAAAAATTAAAACCCCCTTTTCCAAGACTTACGTGAGATTTTAATTTTTGGTTAGAGAAGATTTACGTAGCTTGTTGTCAAAATTATGTGAGGAGAAGAACCACTAAAAGAATATTGTAGCATTATCTTTCTCAAAAAAGAAAAAAAAAATTTGTGTTGCATTATTACTGTGAAAAATAACTTGTGAGGATGGATGATGCTGAAAGAAGTTGATCACAGCTGCACATTGATTTCAAATCTACCACAATGCTAAAACTGTTAAAGCATCGTCACACCTAGCACTTATACTGATAACATTATAAATTTTGATAAAATGAAAAATGCAGTGAATAAGTTTATATGAAAAAAAGATAACTAATTGAGATTTCTCGTGAGATAAAAAAAATCAACTTGTAGATAAGAGAATTGTTGAATGTTTATCATAAATCGACAAGAGATTTGATTTTTCTTTTTACTCAGAGATAAGAGAATTGATGACTCTCATACCAGAGACTCTTACTAATTCATGCTTTATACACTTGCCTTAACTATTAGTTCGTTTTAAAATTAATTACAAAAATAAATTATATTTATAGGAAACTCCTCCATATTGATGTTATAAGAGAATTGTTGAATGTAAATCGCGTTTCATCAAATTGGTAAAACGTATAAACTATGTAACTTATTGCATAGCAGCATCATTTCAGCATGGTTGGGCCTTTCCAATCAAAGTCTATATCCCACTAAGATTTAATTCTAGAAATTAGGTCGACCTAGGTTATTATTATCATTTATATCATATACTAGTGATATTAAAATTCTGTATTAAATATGTTAATGATTCTTATTTATAATTTATTATATGGTCTTAGTAAATAAAATATGTTAAAAATATGTAAAGTGAAAATATGTTAAAAAATATATTTTCTGATCTTTTTGATAGTGGTTTGCGACCGTAGTATAAGTAGTTGTTACTAATCAATTAATAAATTTATAATAAAAATCGATAGTCGTAAAAAAATTAATTTAGTTGGAATTTTAGATACTCATGTTATAGACTGAGCTTTCTTTCAAGAAATGTTTGAAGGTGTTAAACCTGAGAAAATTGATCAACGCATGTAAAAGCACCACCTGAGAAAAGAAATGATGCATAAAAAAACTACTATTTTAAAAGTAAACAATCATTAACTGGTAAATTGAAATAAAAAACCGGTGTACTTTCCCATTAATCAACAACATATCAACCCCAATATCTCACCCATTTCTTAACATTTCAAGCTTGCCAAAATTGTTGTAGCTTTAGTCGAATATCTACACCGATTTGTCTTCAACTCCAAAGAATGAAATGGGAATTAAATGATGATTGAATTGGGAAAAGTAAATGGATCATCGTCGAACTCTCACACCGTCTATTCATATACAATGAACCGAAAGCGAAACTAAAGAAGCATTCAATAGGAGATAGTGGGATGAGTGGGATTTCTAGATTGATTATATGAGCGATTCGTCGATTCGTTAAAGAAGGAGAATTGTAGAGGTATATTCTCCATCGTCAACATCAAATACAAAGAAATCCTATAAACCGGTGTTTTGAAACCCGACCGGACATCGAATCGATGATTTACTGGATCACTGGATCATTGGATCAGCTGGATGAATCCAGATTAATAAATGAATTAGTTTTATTATATAATAATATATTAGCTATGAAAACAAATATATATAAAACTAAAGTTAAGTATTTTAAGTGTACATACAAAATATTAAGAAATAGTCTAGACTATTTAAAAATTTGTAACATAAGAATTATGACATCTAAAAAATCAAGACATAAAATTAAATTTCCAATCCAAAATAAACCAAAATTAAAACATCATTATAATAAATTGTCAATAACAAAATAAACTAAAACCGGATCACATCAACTAATTTTGGTTTTCTAAATTTTAAAATTTACCAACAAAATTTTCTAAATTTTTCACTTCATCATCTTTGGAATATTCTTCGTGAAGCATTCTCTAATTTATTATAATCAAGCTCATGAGGTTTTCTTCTTCAACAATCTAAAACTCGTTTTGTAATGCACATGATCATATGATTTTATTCTTTTTGATCGTAGATTAAAAATGTAATGATTTGTTATAAACTAAGTTAAATAAAAATAATCTACTCACCTTTCTTGCAAGCGTAAATTGTAGTGTAGAGGAATAATAAGCCTCATCGTGCTTTAATCTGTTTCTGGGGCGTCGCGGCTCAAGCACAATCATGACTCACCTTTCTTGCAAGCGTAAATTATAGTGTAGAAGAAGAGGAAGATGGTAATAAAGCGATAATTTTCAATTTTAATTAGAAATTTAGAATATAAAAATAATTTTAAAACATAACTTGAATTAAAAATAGTAAAAATAAAAATTATCTATTGGTTCAACAGGTGGTGCAACATGTATCGGGTTTTAGAGAGTTTTGTGTGTTTTATGGGTTTTCACAAAACTCAATCCGATTTATATTGGATCACCGAATTTATCGGTTATTCACGGAGTGCGGATCAGATTCAAAACACTCTTATAAGCGTTTGGACATGTATGAAGGAGAGTTTAAAACCCCAATTTATTTCACAATTAATACCAAAATTTATTAAATTTAAATTTAGAAAATATTTTAATTATTAAAAGAAAATCTTAGCATGGCGTTTTAAATGAGATAAAAAAGCCTACTTTATTAGTATAGATATCTTACCAAAAATATATATACCATATATATATATACCAGACAGCGAACATTTCCAAAAAAACTTGTATGATAAAATCAAATAAGAAAAGGTACCATTTTATTAGTAGATTTTTTTACTCTAAGAAAAATTCAAATTAGAAGTGGTGCACTGTGCACATGGTACATGGCAGTTAGGGCCATAACCTCAGCCTGTGTTAAAAGTCATGTCCCCACCACGAAAAAGAGATTCGTGACTTCACGAATTGAGTAAAATAATGGCAAAGTATTTTTTATTGATTCACTATTAATATCAACAGACTCCCTTTGGAGATAACCCAAAATTATTATCTAATTACATAGTTATGCTTGTTTTGTTTGGTAAGCCGACATTTGTTAATCACGACTAGTATCTAAATTGTCTTAAGTTCATCGCATAATCACGACGACTGCATCTCTACGTTTCCCAAATGTAAAGTTATTTAAATTATTCGTAAAGCTAATGATTAGCTCCACGCCCTAATCCCATATTTAGCACTTTAATAATAATAGTTAGATCCCAATTACATATCATATGCCTTGTTTATCTGTACTTTAAGAATAATGAAAACTTGGAGCATATATACTTAAAAAGGATAGTGGGAATGTAAGGATGGGAGGAAAATGAATTAATGAGGAAATTATGCTAGATTATCCAATGAATCTTGGGTTTCAATAAACAAAAGATGACTAATCATTGGAAATTAAAATAATATATAATAATTAATAGTTTATACATTTTAAAATAAACTTGTCTCTCTTTTGTCAAAGAATAAAGACAGATTTACGAAAAGGACACCTAGATCTTAGTTCGATCGCATATTAAATTAAGCGACAAAGTACTTTCAAGATAAGAAGCCAAACAATATAACTTTTTAAATAAAATCTAATTAAAAACTGCATGCAATTATTAATTAGGGTTCATGTGATTTACGAAAAATCGATCTGTAGTATAGTTACTGAATCGGGTGATTATTAGTTAATATAAACTTCCCTTGCATGGAAAGATTAAATGAACTTCTGAAACGTGTTATATTATTATCTCCTTGAGACAAGTTCACGGTAATGTCGGAAGACAAACTAATAGTAAAAAAACATAAAGGAGAAAAGGAGCTAAAAAGGAGTTTAATTAATATTAATAAACGTATTAACGATGATAACAGCAGTGCTTACTCTATAATTCTAAGCTAAACAAAAGCTTAAGCTTCTTTATTGCTCTTTTCCCTGCAAAACAACAACAGTTTCTCATCTCATCTTCACGACGTAGACGACGAGCCGTTAGCGGCAGCTCCGCCGCTATCACTCTCAAACCTCCCATCACCTCCGCCTTGTATCTCGTGTTCTAAACCGTTTCCACCGTGAACACCAGCATCCACGGCGTTGTTATTATTATTATTATTACTATTAATAATAATATTCTCGCCGCCAGAAACAGCGTTGTCGATCTTCGGGACGGTGGTGTCGCCAGAGAACAACGGCTGGTCACGGCGGGTGTTGAAGGTGTTTTTGTTATTGTGCATCCAGACCTTGAGCACGCCTTTATCAACACCGACCTCGCGGCAGAACTCGCGCACCTCGTCCTCGTCGCGCTTCTGAATCTTCCACCCGATCCGGTCGGCGAACTCGTGCATCTTGTCTTTCTGATGCTGGCTGAACTTCGTCCTGAACCTCTTCCGGGAGCCTGGAGTATGGTTGTTGTTGTGGTTGTGGTGGTGGTGGTGAGTGGAGAGGTTGTTGGCTGCGAAGTTGAGATCTGAGAACGGTAAGCTGTTTCCACCGCCGGGTTTGTTGTTCCCGGAGAGAGCGAGGAGCATGTAGGAAGAGGAGATAGGAGGCGGAGAAGAGGAAGTAGGGCTGCGAGGGAGAGGAGGAGCCGGCGGGGGTGGGTGGTGGCGGTGGTGAGGCTGGTACTCGATCGCGGCGGTGGTGGAGGACGGAGGGAGAGACGGCGGAGGCACGGAGGAATCGTCGGGGTCGCGGCGGTGGAAGTTACGGTGGCAACCGCAGGCGGCGCACTTGAGGGAAGTCGGATCGGAAGGCGTGGAGGAAGGAGACGGCATGAACTCGCCGCAACCGTCGAGCGCGTGACCGCCAATCGCAGCAGCGTGGTTCTTGAGGCATTCTTTGTAGGTGACGGTTGGGATTGTGTGGTGGTGGTGGATGTGGTGGTGGCGTTTGATGATTCCGTTGCTGAAGGAGATTGGTTTAGCTGGTTGGATCCGGGTCGGAGTTTCGGATTCCGGTTCAGGAGATTTAGGAGTCATATCCATTGCTCCAACTTCAAGCATCTATGGCCAGCTTTTTCTTCTTTTCAAGATAATCTTTGTGAGGAAAATAAAACGAAAATTAGGGTTTAGGTTAAAGCTCAAAACAAAAATTTGATATCCAGAAACTGGAAACGAGGAAGAGATGGATAAAGAGAGCTAATCAGCTTTTGGAGATCATTTGATAGTTTTTATTTTAATATGTTTTAGAAAAAACAACTTTTGGAACAAGAGGAGGATGTTATAAGATGATGGTGAACCTGGTGATGAATGTTGCTAAGACTGAATAAGATAATTAATAGGAGAAATAAAATTTAATAAATATGAACATTAAATATATGTATTTTAAAAATCAAAATTCAAAGGACAGGGGTTCGAGATTGATGATTTAACCATGGTTAGATGAGTATGGTTAATGGGGAACTGGGACCCAGAATAGAGAGTGGGGAAATATATGAGTAATAAATGTCTTAAACCTAAAGACAGTCCAGTTATTAAATTTTCTCATGCATTTTGACACTTCTTGTTTAGATTGTATTTTTACTCTCTTTTTTTTTTTCCTTTTCTTAATATATTTTCCTTCTGTAAAAACCTGTTCTTTCACATTTCATCGACACTTTTTTATTAAAAATATTTATTAAATCTTTTCCACTAGACATTATTACATTTTACAATCAAAGGATTAAATAAAAAAATGGTACTACCATCAGATTGATAGTTCTAAATCATCATCGGACACGAAGCCGAGTTGTAAATGAAACAACGAATCCTTCCTTCATCACCATCTTTTTGTTTAATCCGGTTACATTTTACATTTCAACGATATTTGATTGTCACAGTGTAGTTACTAACCTTGTTTGGAAAGTTTTAATCTTAATTAAATGATTATTTACAGAGATTATTAGTTGTTTTAGCGTATCTAGCTCGAGATGTTGGAGCATTAATTCTATGAACGCAAGCTTGTGGATATATATTCACAGAGATATACATATATGGGGTTGGTTTATGAATCGCAAATTGTCTGTAACGAATGGTTGCTTCACTGGACTGAGAAACCCAACCTATTGGTGATTACACGAAATATAGGATTTCTCATCTGATTATCCGGTAGCTCGTTGTCTAGGGTTGATTCTAAGTAAAACTAAATGAAATATTAGTTTTCAATTTTTATTTTTTTCTAAAAATATATAGATAGATAGATCTTCAAATTTATAAAAAAAAATTATTTTTTTACTAAATCGTTTTTACATCCCTTAACATCTCAGGAATGGCCTTGTTCTCACCGGCCATCAAATTTTGATGAAAATGGTGCGTGTGATACAGCTTGTCCGATTATATAGATCTCTTTTGTTTTACAAAAGAAAAAAAAAAGATCTCTTTCTCTTTTGTCAAACTGATAAATAACTAAACATCTACCTGTGTATGTATACGGTTGCATAAAATACGTTTAGTTTGACACTTTGCAGCCTTGCAGGAGAATGAGATCTATGTCATTGTTGGGGTCTTAGGGACAGCGTATTATTTATTGTAGCCTAGGTATTGAAATTTATAGTATACAAAACAGTAGATAGGAATACTAATTTCTAATTAGTTTGTATAAAATAACAGCAGAGATTAAAAGGTGGAATAAGGAAAAAATCTGATAACTAATCTAAATTGCTTTTGATTTGTCATTTAATCCAAATATAAGCAAAAAACTTATAAATTATTGTTTACATATCTGCAATATCTTTTGACGTCAAAAGAAAAGGAAGATTGAGAGAATCTGATATGTATTCCGTGAGTTATAGTGTACACGTTTGTTTCCAACCAATCACTCCCAATGTTTATGGGTTTTTAACTTACAATCGATTGGAATCATTCCATATATCTCTTGTATATTATATTTCACATCTCGGTTTGATGTATGATTCATATATAAGAGTTCGATGATGGTATGTAGATAACTCGATATTTAGTTAAGTCAACTTGTATCGATTTAGTTATCTACTGATTAACGTAGCTGATTAGGGCATTCATGTTTTAACATCAATCACATTTACGACACAATATTCACGTCCTATTATTACAGCTAAACGACACTTGTTCCGGTCTTAACGAAGCAACTTTCCGAAACCGTACCTTGATTTCCACGAGGGTTCTTATTTCTTGACTAATATACCCTCAAGAAATCAGAATATTTACGATCAACTTCAGAAACCGTGTTGGTACTTGGTAGGCTTTAACCTTCTGTGCGCTTCTTGTCACTAATCCACCAGACACGACCAAAGTTATTTTTGGGCTTAAAATGATGATTATTAATGACAATAAATATGGTTAAATATGGCTTTCTTATTTTTAAATGCTTTTCAACAAAACTACGTAATCATAGTTAACACGCAAAGAATTAAGGCTGACACGTACTTGAATACTCCACATGTCGTCCCAAGGTATCACTAGCATAGTTTAGAAGCTCGCCACGTTAAGTTAAATGCTCTTGGGAGAATCATCTTCCGAATAGTCAGACTCGAAATTTCTTCCAGTTTGTCAACATTTTTAGCAAAGACCCCAAAGTTAATATATTTTCCTTCTGTAAAACCTGTTCTTTCACATTTCATCGACACTTTTTATTAAAAATATTTATTAAATCTTTTCCACTAGACATTATTACATTTTACAATCAAAGGATTAAATAAAAAATGGTACTACCATCAGATTGATAGTTCTAAATCATCATCGGACACGAAGCCGAGTTGTAAATGAAACAACGAATCCTTCCTTCATCACCATCTTTTGTTTAATCCGGTTACATTTTACATTTCAACGATATTTGAT
>JAAMPC010000234.1:0-48370 GCA_016771965.1 Brassica carinata
AGTATTGGAGGATGCTGACGCCGATGAGTGGAGCAGAGAGCCAGAACTGCTTCTTCACCTCTTCTTTTACACTCTGCATGTCACTGTTGTCTCCGGTCACATGTTGAGCCGCCGGCGAAACTGTTGTGATCTCCTTGTCAACTTTTTCAGTTTCTTGCTCCATTTCTTTTGAACATTCCTTCAACAAACCAAGAATCTTTTTTTTTAGTGTTAATATATATCTCACTCTTGTTTTTAGGTTAATGTTTAAGTTTGTTTGTTATCACTTGATTATCAGTCGCCATTGATCACACTACGAATCAAATTTCTAGCATTTACTAGATATTTTCTTTTTTAATTTTTATAGTCATTACGACAACAAAAGGAATAATATTATAATATGTTGCATGTCTTATCGATCGTCGTAATTGTTTGTAAACTAACGTTAACGACAACAAAACAAACAAGAGCACTCTTTTTTAAGTAGACATCAGTCACATCACCTTAGTTTATCATCTGAGTCAATCAATCGACACAAATTTGACAAACACTAATTGATTTGAGGTGGATAGATCGATTATAAGAGAAAGGGAGGAAAAATAAATAGAACTCTTACTGCATCCAGCAACGGTTCTTTTAGGCTTTCGGTACTTGTATTACATTGCCTTAAGAGTTTACTTGTCATATACGCTTCCAATGGAGAAACCCTTGTCTTGACCTGCAAGGTCAAAATTTCATCAGAGACGCGTTACTATTTTATAAGGGATCGTAACATATAATCTGCTACAAACTGAATTTTATTGGGTGGACTTCTTTATCACAATAAGTATAAGCAAAGTCAAGGGTATGACCCACCTGATCCATGGAAGATGTGGTTCAGGATGTCCAATTTCAATATCCTTCAAATTCAACGGATAAAGAACCAAAGAAAAGTTGAGCGAGATCAAATCAAATCAGAAGAAAGAAAGTACAGATCCGATTCACATGTAAAGAAAAATAGTCAAGAAATGTGTTGAGTAGGTCAGTCACATATAAAGAAAAACAGTAAGTTGAAATATTTGATTTCTTAAGTCAAAACGAACAAAGGAACAACACTAACTAACCTGCTGCAACAAAAGAAAGAAAACAGATAAAATTCAGACGAGAATGGTTCTATCGTCTTTCAATAATAAAAAGCGAAGGAAAGGGATAAAAGAAAGAAAGGTTCTCCTCGTCTGTTTTCTCAGAGATTACTAATAAAGCAAAATTAAAATGAGAAGCAGCTATCCACAATACGTAACAGTTTTGTTACATGAAGGAACCAATAATTAATTAAGGGCAGTGGAAGTAGTTAACCATTTAGTGAAGCGAGAGCGATCGGAGCAGAGCCGGTCTTGGGGCACAACAGACTACCGAGTGAAAACATTTACCTTGTATTATAATTTTTTTTTACTAAAACTCTTACTAAATTATTAAGACCCCTAAAATCTAAAACCGCCCCCGGATCGGAGAATCAAGCTCGCCAAGCAGAATTCCAGTTTTTACGTTCCTAGCTTGCCTTCCAAGCGAAGAGCTTTCGCCACATTACAATTAGTTGGACATAGACTGACTGATGTCAGAATGTTAAGTCATCATTCGGGAGAACAAGAGATGATCCCAAACTAGTAAGAGAGACCCTCTTTTCGTGTCGGTTAAACCTGTAGTGGACCACTAGCTAGAGAACATGCCGGGAATATGGAAATATATGTAGCTAGTAGCCGCAGTTACATCTGTATTGAGGCGGATTAGCTCTCTATAATCCAAGGGTGGAATTGATTACTTGTGATGCAAGAAAGCTTATCTCAGTTATTGTATTAAATGATTAATGTTGTTCTTTATATACGAGGACTGATGTCTTATCGTGCAGGAAACGGAACCACTGGCACATGGATGTTTCTTGTTTCAGAGTTCAAAGACATGACTATATCTTACGGATTCAAAATTTGTTTCGGATTTGATCATAATCGGTAGGTATAATGAGCAGTCATAAAAGGAAGAAAACCGTAGGCAATGACGTAATATTTGTGCTGAAAATTCGTTTTAGGATATGTGGGGGGTTTTTTTTTGGTATACCTGCCATTTTTTTCTTTATTGGTGTGGCCAGTGGCCTCCACAAATGTCAATCCTTTCCGAAATTGTGG
This sequence comes from Brassica carinata, assembly GCA_016771965.1. NCBI lineage: Eukaryota > Viridiplantae > Streptophyta > Magnoliopsida > Brassicales > Brassicaceae > Brassica > Brassica carinata. The sequence continues at coordinate 2,139 of JAAMPC010000234.1, forward strand.
TACCTCTGATCGAAAAAGGATGATGAATAATGATTATGTCATATCCGATGAATTCTATGGTCCAAAACGGTTTATCAATTTTTAACTGTAATTGTTGACCTTAATATAAACATAATCTTTGTTGTGACCGTTTCCTATAAGCTTTTACATAAACATAATCATACTTTATAGCTAAGAAAACAGTAATGTTTGTCGCCCTATTTATGATAAGCGATCGGTCATCTTAAAACAACTATAGATGGTACAGTTGAAAAAAAAATATAGATGGTGTTTAGTTGATATTATATATGTTCTGAAAACATTTATAGTTGAACTGGGCCGTAAAAACTTAGAAATTTGCATGGGATTGGGAACTAAGTAAGAATTATTTACAATTGATCTGAGCCGTCAAAACTATAGTTGCATAAACAGAGGCGGCTACACGTGGCCGAGCAACACAAAGATTGGACCCCACTTTATTGGTTCACCAACCCCCGTGGACCCTATAGCTGAGGAGTCCACATCAAAAGGAGATTTTCTTCCTTTTAAAGCTGATTTTTTTTTTTATCATTGGTTTAAAAGTGATATTCATTCTTTCTTTCTTATTAAATTTTTATTTGAAAAATTAAGAACGTGGAACAAATTCATATATTTTTCACATAATCTTATTGTAAGTTTATAAATGAGACCCGCATATATAAAAAGAAAGAAATTATTTTCTAGAATTTTACCAAAAAAAAAAGATATTTTCTAGAAGTTACCTTATTTTAACGACCAAAGAATTAAAAGCTTTGACTAATTTTGTCAAATATACACAGATTCACACTAAATTAGCCCCAATTGTACGCTATGCACAAGCACCAATTATTTTACCACACATACATACATACGCATGCTTTTGGTTTCCAACTTTCTCTATAAATAATAATAGTACACACGCATTATCGGCAACAGGGTGCAAAGTAAAGCAAGAAAGCATTACAAACAGAGAAAGAAATCAAAGAATGGGGAAAATGGAGGTAGAGAGGAAAACAACAGGCTGGGCTGCGAGAGATCCATCTGGTTTACTCTCTCCTTACACCTACACTCTAAGGTTCGTTTTCTCTTCTTTCGATCTATGGTATGAATCTTTATCTGTTTTCAATAATCATCATTTGGGTTTTGAATCTGATCGTCTATGTTACAGAGAGACAGGACCAGAGGATGTTCATATACGAATCATATGCTGTGGAATCTGCCACACCGATCTTCATCAAACCAAAAACGATCTCGGCATGTCAAACTACCCCATGGTTCCTGGGTAACTCTTCTTTCTTGATCTCCTTATAGCCAAGAAAATCTAGAACGAATCTAAAAACTGGGTTGATCATGTTCTTCAGGCACGAGGTTGTAGGGAAGTGGTGGAGGTTGGATCAGATGTGAGCAAATTCACCGCAAGTGATATAGTTGGAGTTGGTTGTCTCGTTGGATGTTGTGGAGGTTGTAGCCCCTGCGAGAGAGATCTGGAACAGTATTGTCCCAAGAAGATCTGGAGCTACAACGATGTTTACATAGATGGTCAACCTACACAAGGCGGTTTTGCTAGAGCCACCGTCGTTCACCAAAAGTAAACATTCTTTTCTTTTCTAACGTTATGACTTTCTATACTGAAGAACTAGTGATCTTTATTTAATCATATGGTTTTATTGGATTTTAGGTAATTAACATTAGTTTTTTTGAAATTAAATATCATAATAGTTTGTGTTATTCGACTAGTTACAAGATGTTTAGCAGGAAAATCAGATGTTTTACCCAAAAAACTATGTGGTAATCTTGGTCTTGTTCAACTAACGATCTTCGTATTGTTCAACTAATAAATTTTTAAATCATGCTCTGTTAAAAATACAAAGAGGAATGAAATCATTTGTTTACACTCTGTGATAATCTTGGTCTTCTTCAACTAACGATCTTGGTTTTGTTCAACTAATGAACATTAGGAAATGCTCTGTTAAAAATACAAAAGAGGAATAAAATCAATATTAAATTATTATATAATCTAAATGCTATATGCGATAGTTTATGAACTTGAATGATTTAAAATACTAATCGACCTTTCAAACAGGATCTTTAGGTTCTGAATTCTTGTGCTACAAGTTAGGTTATGTATTGCTAAAGGGTCAATTTGTGGTCAGGTTTGTGGTGAAGATTCCAGAAGGAATGGCGGTTGAGCAGGCGGCACCACTACTGTGCGCCGGTGTGACGGTGTACAGTCCACTGGCTCACTTCGGTCTGAAGCGACCAGGCCTAAGAGGAGGCATACTAGGGCTAGGTGGAGTTGGTCACATGGGTGTGAAAATAGCCAAAGCAATGGGTCACCATGTGACTGTCATAAGCTCATCAAACAAGAAGAGAGAAGAGGCTTTGAAGGATCTTGGAGCCGATGAATACGTGATCGGATCCGACCAATCGAAGATGAACGAGTTGGCTGATTCAATGGATTACATAATCGACACGGTCCCTGTTCATCATGCACTTGAGCCTTACTTGTCTCTGCTTAGGCTTGATGGGAAACTCATACTCATGGGAGTCATAAGCAATCCATTACAGTTTCTCACTCCTCTGGTTATGCTTGGTGAGTCGATTATTTTAAGAATTGAATAATATATAAAAACGGTTATAGAGGATTATTAATTTGGGTTGTGATGATGATTTTAATTAGGGAGGAAAGTGATAACGGGAAGCTTCATTGGGAGCATGAAGGAAACAGAGGAGATGCTTGAGTTCTGTAAGGAGAAGGGTTTGAGTTCGATCATCGAAGTTGTGAAGATGGATTATGTGAACACTGCGTTTGAGAGACTCGAGAAGAACGATGTGCGTTATAGGTTCGTGGTTGATGTCGAAGGAAGCAAACTTGAGGCTTGAGTTACTTGAAATAAAACATCTTTTGTTCTTCTCTACAAACCCGATGATAACCTTTTATGTCTGTTTGTGAGCATAAAAATGATTTGTCGTTGCTTTTCATGTGAAAGCGTATACTTATATTGGATTTAAACATCTTTGTTTGAGCATTTTTAATCATATGATATTTCTATGATGGGTTAAGTTACTGGCCTTGAGCCCTTAGTTCGGGTTGGAACCGGGACAATATGATAGAAATAATATTATTCGATCCAAAAGTGACTAAAAGCAAAAGCGAACTAAACATATGACTTAGACAAAAAAAATTGATGCCGTTGCTTATGCGGTGGTTGAGGAATATGAGGTGATTGTTTGTTGCTTGATTTACAATATGGACCTTTGGTGATGTCATGTTTATCAAAGTGAATGGTAGTTAGGTTAGTGGGGACTAAAATCAATAGCGTTGTTGAATTTCTATGTATTACAGAATACACACACAAGAACGTTGCTGTTGATTGTAAATTTCAATATACACATTCGGTGGTGCAGATGGGTCAATAATGCGTAGTTGGTAGATAAAGACACGCATCTCAGTGCTATGTGACAACTTTTGGACCAGACCAGCGAGCATGGCAAGAATATTTAGGTTCAAAGTTGGAGATAATTCAGTACACTTTTTAGCATATTTTATATGATTTTTCTTCCTCTTATATATATTTTTACGACAAGTGGCTGGACGAATATCTTGATATTCAGATGAAAATTAGATATTTTAAAAGAACTACATACTAAATAAATTTACTATCTAAAATGATTTTATACGATATTCATTTGTACGGTATTTACTAATTGTATATAAAGTTGCAAATTTTTTCCTCCAAATGTCACATTTTTTTATAAATGGCAAATTTATAATGCTTTTGCCACCCATCTTTCTGATATATAACTCTAACTAAAAAGGAAAACAAAAACAACCGTAAGTTTAAAGGATCTAATTTGGTTAACTTCTTTTTAAGCTTTGGAACATTGATTAGAATTTTTTATCAAAAAAAAAAACATTGATTAGAAGAGGTGAAATCAGTCTTTAAGAAATGGGCCACAGACGGAAATGGGCATCAGGCTTTTAACAATCTGTGGTAACTGGTGAGTATATATTAAAGAAAAGAGGAGGAGAACTGGCCCAAAACTAAAGCCTTGTTACTCTACTTCACAGGCCTTTTAACAATTTTAATTTTCGATTTATATTTAATTTAGATTTTAACCCTTGAAAACTACTAGTCCTCTTATTTTATTCTTCTAATCTGGTCGTAGTATATCGTCCCTCTACATTATATATACACAGAAAAAGTATATACTCTTTAAGATGCGTATAAGAGAGTCCGCTCCTTCCGTATTCTCTGTCTGAATTTGGGTGCTTTTCTTCTCTGTCGGGATTCTAGGTTTCAGAAATTTAAATTATTTTGAAAAAAATAATTCCACTTTGGGTTTCACAAAATTATTGGTGGTTCTCTTTTTTATTTATTCGTAGCGTATACATTTGATTGAAGTATTTTATTTTCTTCTTAAATAAAACAAACAAAAACTGTACTTTAATAATGCCGTACGATAAGACAGTATTTATAATGATTTGCCGACAAAAAAAAATATAGTGACTTTTTATGGTAATAAAAAAGAAAGAAACAGGTCAAAAGAAGCCACTTAAGAGATGCCAAGTGTCAACACATAACAAGTGATCTATGTTTAAAATAGTAAGAAGCCTTTTGCCCTAAAATTCCCAAACTAACCATAAACATCTGTACTTTCCTTTTGTGGGCTCTTCTCAGCTCTCTGCTCTGTCTCTTTCTTTCTATTTCTAATTTCTAATTTTCGATCACATTGATTTTCTCCTCGAGCAGATCTAGCGAGATCTGTTTTTCTCCAGTTAGATTCTTTGAAGAAGGTAATGTTTTAAAAAAATCGATTTTAAATTTATCTTAGCCTCGGTTTGAGCGGAGTTGACGATGTTTTTGTGTGAATGATGTGATGGATTTGATCAAACAAAGGCGGTGAGAAATGGGAAGGGGAAAGATCGCGATTAAGAGGATTGATAACTCGACGAGTCGTCAGGTGACTTTCTCCAAGCGAAGGAACGGCTTGTTGAAGAAAGCCAAGGAGCTTGCGATTCTCTGCGATGCTGAGGTTGGTGTCATCATCTTCTCCAGCACCGGCAGGCTCTACGATTTCTCCAGCTCCAGGTTTCCTCCTCTTCTCTCATTGGTTGACTTTTTTGATGGTATTGATTGCTCCATCGGGATTTGTTGACCACAAACCAATCCTAAATCTCCAGTTTTTCAATTCGATTTTTTTTTTTGTTGTTCTTGTTATCTAAAAATTCAATTCACTGAAGATTGACATAAACACCCTTAGTCTTATGGAAAAATTTGTCCATCACTTGGTTGGTTGATTATCTATATGAATGAGTTGAAAAGAAAAAAAAAACAAGGCCAGTACGGTTGTGTTTAAGAGTCATAAGATTAATATGAGTTCTGTAACGGAATATGAGTTTTTGATTTAAGGGTTTTGTATATTATGTATGTTTCGATGCAGGACAGGACAAAATTAGTAAATGGGATAGGACTAGAATGATAGAGATTTGTGTGGAGTGTATAGATCATAAGGTGGACTTGAGTGTTTTCTCAAAACCATACTAAATTTAGTATAAACATGGAAAAAAGGGGCAGGAGAAACTCTAAATTCTTCTTTGGTTTGGTTTTGAGGTTTCTTAGAAAGAGTCGTCTCTCTTTTCACTGTTTACTTTTTCTTTATTGGCAACTACTTGGTGGGTTTGATGTACCTAAAATGAGCTGCACTATCTAATGGTTAATATTTTAATACACTAGTGGGGGAATCATTTTTGCTTTCGTGGTCATCCATAATCATCTTTTTACTATTTAATTTATCCAATTTGGAAAGAAACCATTCCATTTAAATGCCCAACTTGGTCATTGTATATTCTTTCTTTTTGGGAAAAGACATTACACGTATCAATCATCAATCCCTTCTGATTTTCTACTTTAGGAGGAATTCACTGAAGTAAAAAGAAAAAAACTATAGAGTAAAAACTAAAAGGATTGTCAGAAATAAATGTAGATCCAGAAGAGTTGATGGTTCCATGAGATTAGATAGAAGAGGCAATGGTTCTAAAGGGTCCTACACATGTATGTCTCACTAATTCATACTTGCCAGCTGACAACAATAACAACTGAATTCTGGTTTGGTGATTAGAGTTGGCCACTTGTACATAAGTTTTGTCTCTTCCTCTCATTATCTGCTTAAGCTACATGCATCATGTTATGTTTTCTGTGTGGCGAGTCTGTATTTTGGGTGCAGAGAATCATATTCCATGTAGGCAAAGTTGGCTTAGGCTAGCCTAAATCTGTTTAAGTAAAAGTTCTGACACTGAAGATATGTAAGGAGAAATGTGTAGTTGATGTTGCTTGGGTTACCTTACCTGCCAAACACACACACACACACTCCTGCAGATATACAACTTAACCTTCTTCTTTTTTTGGCAGCATGAAGTCGGTAATAGAGAGATACAGAGATGCCAAATGTGACACCAATTCGGAAATGAACTCAGCTTCAGAAATCAAGGTATTCCTCTTTTGGTTCACTGTTTATTACCCCTCTCTATGGATTTCAAAGAATAACTGAGGGAGTCAACTTTTAAAATGAGGACGAATAGACCAAACAAGTAGCATAGTAAAACAAAGAGACAGTTACTTGGTTTAGCCTATTACAGCTTCGTTAGCATATTTCAACTTTTGACTCCGCTCAAGCTGATCATGATCTCATATACACGTCATGGCACCTGACATAAAAAATTTTCTTTTTGTTTTTGTTTTTCTTTTTTTTTTTCTGAACAGAAGATTACATACATTATGTTGCATTATCTTTTTCAAGAACCCATTCCAGACTTGATAACATGTTAATGCCTCAGAAAAACTATTTTCTCAGTTTACTTCACCTGAAAATAATTCTGTTATATTATAGTTTTGGCAAAATGAGGCTGCGATTCTTAAGCGACAGCTACATAACTTGCAAGAAAACCACCGGTATGTTTTTGCATCCTCTTAGTTCGTCAAACACTCCATATTAAAAACTATATGGAACCATGTAATAAAATGTCCAAGGCTCTAAGATTTGCGGAAAACCAAAGCTATCTTAAAAAAGCATTTGCATTTTTTCAATAAGAATCGTCGATATTAAAAAATAAAATTGCAAAACTGTTTTACCACCTCTTAAGGAATTTACCATGATGCTGGATATCTTCCCCAAAATCACCACTGTAAGATTGTTATCTCTACAACCTGGAGAATTGTCTCTAATGAATTAGGAAAGGTATATAGTTACTCTGGAAAAGTTTGCATACTCAAAAGTGATGAGGAAAGAGCTTGTGCTTGACAGGCAAATGATGGGGAAGAGCTCTCTGGACTAAGTGTGGAAGATCTACAGAAACTGGAGAATCAGCTTGAGATGAGCCTTCGTGACGTACGAATGAAAAAGGTATTTGATGGTCCGGCAAATAAGTCAGATTTTCATGAGTACTCTATATCTACTCTTTTCTTTTATTGACGTTTGTAGGAACAGCTTTTAATCGAAGAAATAAAAGAACTCAACCGTGAGGGGAATCTCGTGCACCAAGAGAATCTAGACCTCCATAAGAAAGTAAGCCTAATGCACCAACAGAACATGGAGTTACATAAGAAGGTATCTTTGAGTTTGGGAGGCAGACTCATCTTTGTAAAAGCTACAACATGTTTTTTCTTCTAAATTGAGGACAATGTAATCTGGTCACTACTTGCAGGTTTCAGAGGTTGAGGGTGTGAAAAGCGCAAACAAAACTTCTCTTCTCACAAATGGTCTAGACATTGGAGGTAACTCGAGCGAACATGTCCATCTTCAGCTCAGCCAACCCCAGCAGCATGATGAAACACGTTCTAAAGCTATCCAACTAAGCTATTTTTCTTTCATTGCATGACATAATTCAGTTTGACCGTAACCTTGCCATTGAATAAGCAAAGCAAACACAAACATGATCAGAGATTGTAATATCACATCTCGATCAGAAACCAGCTTTGGATTTTTATTTTAGTTTCTCTGCAAAGAACATTGGTTTGGGGTTTTATGCATGTACTGTGATGGACCTGATGGTCGAAGAATGTAATGTTTTTCTTATCAGGTTCGGAGAAGCCTATCTATAATTAAGAGTATTTTTAAAGATATTTCTTTTGCGTATAGATAGATAATCAATTTTCTATACAAAAATAAAATTAAAGTTGGCATTGCTTTTAAGTTTTAACTTTTAACACATGCAACAGTATATAAAGCATGCGCGGCTGCATAGTATCAAGGGGTTTTGACAGGTCGACCTACCAAAAAATACAATGCATCTTAAAGCAGATGCAAACGCACAGAGAACAAATATCTCACGTGCCATAAATTGAACGTACGTCACAGCACCAGTATATCCTTCCAAATATTCTCCCTCCCCCCCACCACGAGTAAGACATGATACTGCAGTAATACTTGACCACCAACTAAATATAGTTATTGTACTATATAATATTTACTCTTTTTGGAAGTTTTATATACTCTCTGTACAACTCCAATTCAATTCGTATTTGAAGTCTTCAACTACTTTTCAATTACTGAAATTGCAACTCTCTCTAGTGCATACATACCTCGTTTACTAGTGTGACCCTTTTCACTATTGTTAAGTTATAGTGTGTTTAGCATGTCACCACTCTCATATATATTAGTCAAAAAACTCTAATATATATAACATTGTTTTATAGGTATACCAAAATTCCTACTCCAACAACACTAAAATAAAAATTATTTATATAAAAAGTAATTTGAGTTTTCTTCAATTGAATAAGCTAAAATCATATGGAAGCTTATGATTTGGAGTCCTACGATTTGTGCGTTATATAGTTCACGTAATTAGTCGATTATCACATGATTCCTACAAGATTCTGATTATAGTTTCGGTTCGGTCCGAGAAAAAAGCTTTCCACTCAATCGCTGATAATATTCCGCGAAGGCGCGTGAGATTCCATCGCCTTTCTCCTCCAACAACAACGATATCACATCACACCAAAACCCCTATAAAAGCCTCAACGTCGCCTCTCTAACCCTTTGCATCTCTCTCTCTCTCTCGTGCCACCAACTAACATTTTTTCACGTTAGCAATGTCAGCCGCCGCGACGTCCGCGATCTCCATCGCCACCAACCCCCTCAGGAGCCTCTCCCTCTCTTCCAGATCGCCTCTCCCCTCCGCCTCTTCCATCTCCTTCCCTCCTCCCCGCAACAACCGCCGACTCATCCTCGTCTCCTGCACCACCGCAGACGGATCCAAACCCACGATCCTCGTCGCGGAGAAGCTAGGCGACGCCGGCGTGAAGCTCCTGGAGGATTTCGCGAACGTCGACTGCTCCTACAACATGACGCCCGAGGAGCTCAACACCAAGATCTCCCTCTGCGACGCGCTGATCGTTAGGAGCGGGACCAAGGTCGGCCGCGAGGTTTTCGAGTCGTCTCGTGGACGTCTCAAGGTCGTTGGACGCGCTGGTGTTGGGATCGACAACGTGGATCTGAGAGCTGCCACGGAGTTCGGGTGTCTTGTCGTTAACGCCCCGACGGCGAACACGATCGCTGCCGCTGAGCATGGGATCGCGCTTTTGGCTGCTATGGCTAGGAACGTTGCTCAAGCTGATGCGTCTGTTAAGGCTGGTAAGCTCCATTTACATGTTTTGATGGTTCTTGTGGAGTGCACTGTAACTGACTCGTGAATAGTTTTATCTGAAAAATCTTGTTTTCGATGGTTCTTATGTGTGTGTGTGGTAATATTCAGTGTGTCTAGACAGCAATCGGACATAGACCAGAACATTTTTGTCTAGGCGTTCAAAAAAATCGGTCTAGTCACCTGTATAATCAATAGTGACATATAAAATGCATAATTGCTGCCTATCTATTTTCTGAACTTTGGTAATATTACTGACTTATTGAGAGTTTTGTCTGGAAGATCTTGTTTGATGGTTCTACTTATGTGTGTGGAGTGACTGTAGTGATATTCAGTGTTCTAAAAATTGGTTTAGCCAGCAAATCAGACCTATTAAAAACGAGTTTTCTTGAAAGATTATAGAAGTAAGTAGGTCTAGGCGTTCAAAAAAGTTGTATAATTAATAATCCCCTCCTATAAAGCACATTACCCCCTACCGATTTCTTGAACATTGCTAATCTTACCGACTCCTCTAGAGTTTTGTCTGAAAGATCTTGTTTGATGTTCTTATGTATGGAGTGAGTGTAATATTAATGACAGTGAATAGTTTTATTTGAAAGATTTTTTTTTTAATCTCTCTGTAATGAATGAACAGGGGAGTGGAAGAGGAACAAGTATGTTGGTGTTTCACTCGTCGGCAAGACTCTTGCAGTGTTGGGATTCGGGAAAGTTGGGACTGAAGTCGCTCGTCGTGCCAAAGGTCTCGGGATGCGTGTCATCGCTCACGATCCCTACGCGCCAGCAGATCGTGCACACGCCATCGGTGTCGAGCTAGTTGGCTTCGGCGAAGCCCTCGCCACCGCGGACTTCATCTCTCTCCACATGCCTCTCACGCCGGCGACATCGAAGATACTCAACGACGAGACCTTTGCCAAGATGAAGAAAGGAGTTCGCATCGTGAACGTCGCTCGCGGAGGTGTGATAGATGAAGAAGCGTTAGTGAGGGCCCTTGATGCTGGTATCGTTGCTCAGGCTGCGCTCGATGTTTTCACCAAAGAGCCACCGGCTAAAGACAGCCCTCTGGTGCAGCACGAGAGGGTCACCGTGACGCCTCATCTTGGTGCCAGTACGATGGAGGCTCAGGAAGGAGTTGCCATTGAGATTGCTGAAGCTGTTGTTGGAGCTTTGAACGGAGAGCTCGCTGCTACTGCGGTCAACGCACCTATGGTTTCTGCTGAGGTTCTGACGGAGCTGAAACCGTATGTGATGCTAGCTGAGAAGCTAGGGAGACTAGCGGTGCAGCTGGTGGCTGGAGGAAGCGGCGTGAAAAACGTGAAAGTCTCGTACACGTCATCGCGTGCCACTGACGATCTAGACACCAGACTTCTACGAGCCATGATCACAAAGGGAATCATCGAGCCAATCTCTGACGTATACGTCAACTTGGTCAACGCTGATTTCACAGCCAAGCAGAGAGGTCTGAGACTCTCGGAGGAACGTGTGGTCTTGGACGGTTCACCAGAGAACCCCTTGGAGACGATAACCGTGCAGCTAGGAAACGTGGAGTCGAAATTCGCGAGCTCGTTGTCTGAGTCAGGAGAGGTCAAAGTGGAGGGAAAGGTTAAAGATGGAGTCCCGCATTTGACAAAGGTTGGATCGTTTGAGGTGGATGTGACTCTTGAAGGTAGTATCATACTCTGCAGGCAGGTGGATCAACCGGGTATGATCGGTACGGTTGGGAGCATTCTTGGAGAGTCTAATGTTAATGTTAACTTCATGAGCGTTGGAAGAATTGCACCGAGGAAGCAAGCTATTATGGCGATTGGAGTAGATGATCAGCCGAGCAAGGAGACTCTTAAGAAGATCGGTGAAATCCCAGCGGTGGAGGAGTTTGTTTTCCTCAAGCTTTAGTTTGGTGTGTTGTTTTAATTATTGAATGTGAGGATTTTATTTTTCTTTTGTTGGGATTTTAGGCAATAAATGTTATCTTGGCTTTCTTGCAGTTTTGGTAATGTTTGAGACTTAGAGAGAGGGTAGTAGTCTCTTTGATATATTCAACTTCATGGTTCATTATTCGAATGCCTCTTTCTTCTTTGGTTACCCGTTTTCCTGATTAATTTAGATACAAAATCAAAGACACCTGTGTGGAGCAAATTGCCTATTTGTTCGTTTTTCTTTCCCTCTCGTCTACAGGCCTTTGATAACCTTAGTCAGCAATTCCATCACAAACATTAAAATCATGATACTAAACTGTTCAATTTACTTTGAATAATTGTACATTTTATAACTGAAAAAAGACGTCGGTATCGAAAACTGTTATTTTACTTTTGACGAGATTCGGTTGCATGCACAATTGTCGAAATTCTACAATCACACATATCTAAATACAGTGACTAGTTTGTTAATAGTGTATTACTAGAAGACTTGTGTTTCTCTTAAATATACTTTTGCTTTCGTTGTTTTTGTCTTTTTTTTTGTTTTCTTTTTGCTAAGAATGTAAATTTCACTAAGTGAACAATGGGCAGATTGGTACAAGTTATGAGCTTGGATCTCGGGCACTAAATAGTAGGTCTAGCAAGTTCAATGAACTCAAAACTAGAGGGTGGTATTGGGTCAGGAAGTTTAGTGGAATTGAATATGACTGTAAGTAGGATTCTTAAAATGGATTTGATTGGATTCGTTAAAAGATGAGAAGGATTCTAATAGAATAGTTTGTAATACATTTTGATTTTTGTGAAGGGTTTAAATGGAGTTTGTTTCCAAATCAAAGCGAAGATAAGTAGGTCTCGTTATAAACAAAGGACAGAACCTCAAATAAGAACACAACAGAGAAGATGTATCAAGATCAGCCTCAAAATGACAACCAGCTGGTCTAACTCGCTTCTAAGCTAGCAGACGAGAGACCATGGACAGAGGTCGCTTCTAACCAAGTGAAACATTTGTTACAGGTCCCTAATTTTTTTTTTTTAAAATTATATAGACTTAAGCTTTCAAAAAATATTTTTTTGCTCTTAAACTTGTAAAAAAATTACATAAAAATGGTTTCAGACTCCCAAAATTTCAGGACCGGCTCTGCTAGCAGCTCTCGGACAGTGAAGCGCACGAGTATCTCCGGTGAAACAGGCGGTAGATGACAGGCTTAATCCGGCCACTCCACACCGGAAAGTAACTCAAAAAAATACCTTGAGCAATTGATTCAAGAGGCACGCACAAACTAACAAACAAACAAACAAGGATCTCCTTCTTCTGGTCTTTGAAGTGCAGGCAGATACAAAAGAATCCACACAAACAAACGAACCAAATTGCTTGAAGAGAGAGACAAAAGCACATCTGGAGATTCACCATGCTTTGCTGAGAGAGATACAAAAGAATCTACGAGGAGAGGTTTTACAATCCCAAAAGACAGTGTTAAGATTGATGTCTTTGGACACTTGGCGGACTATCGGGTGTTGGTATATGGGTACACGTGCCACGATACTCTCGATAATCTCTTTTGAAAGTGGTGGGTTCTCTGAAGTTTGGTTATCTCCCGAGTTGGAGAGAGGGGAAGTTGAATGAGAAGAATTCATTTTTTCGTGATTTTAATTATGAGTTCAAGCAGTTTGTGAGTTTTCAGAAAAAGACCCCATATAGCTTATTTATAATCCCCATATAGCTTATTTATAACCTCAAAAATATTTTTTTTTTATAATCCTGATCGTCAATTAGTTTTTCCTATTTGTTTTATGAAAGTAACAACAAGTATTAATGGGTCCGATTTGCTTAGGCAATCATTAAATTGCAGTTACAACATCGACGTTAGCAATTATGCATGTAGTCACGTTACTTGTTAGGGTAAACCCTATAGAATTTCTCATTTTGCTACGCTTTAATTTCACCTCACCATCGCCTTCGTCATTTCTCTAACCAAGAATATATACAGTAGAACCTCTATAAATTAATATTCGATAAATTAATAATTTCTATAAATTGATAAATTTCTCTGGTCCCTAATTGGGCCGGTTCAAAATATGACACAAATCGATAAAATAATAAGATAATAATTTTTAGAAAAATTCTATGTAAACATATATGGTCCTATTAAAATCATAAATTAATAATATATCTATATATACATTTCATATATGTACAAACTAAACATTATATTGTTATTTTATATTCACAATAAAAATACCTCTATTTTTTCTTAACATTTCAATATAATTTGAAAATATTTAGTAGAATTATATCGAAAACCACATATAAGTTACATGAAACATAAAAATATAAACCAAGTAATATAATAAAAAAATGTGAAATTCAAATTTCTAAAATTTTATAAATGTATATACGGTAAAATCAAATATATATTTATTTTATAAATAAAAATAGAAAAAATAAGAAAAAAATTAATAAAATTTTGTAAAAAAATAGGAAAATTTTGTAAAAAATAGGAAAATTTTGTAAAATAATATCTCTATAAATTAATAAAATTTCAAAATTCTAATATTATTAATTTATAGAAGTTTTACTGTAACTTGTTTATTAATTCTGATCATCAATTATTTTTCCCTATTTGTTTTAACCAGTAACACGTAACAGTTTTTTTTCAAAAAAACTTATTCCTTCTTCATTTCACCTTCCCAAACGGGACATCTTTTACAAATAGTAGCATGATACGCACACAGAAGAAAGGAAAAGATAAATTTACAATGATTATTATAGAATCGCACATGAAGCTGGAAACATCACCCTCGGAACTGAGTGAAAAAAAAAAGCTCTAAGCTTTCATTGGTCCCCTTGGATCTTAATTATGGGTTTATCTCATTAAAGTCATGTATTGGGCTGAACGAACTTGGGCCTAAAATTGTGAAACTTCATTCCAAATCGGATAATGAAAATGATTAGTCAGTTTATGACTTTATATATATAAATGTGTGAAGATGTTGTATTTAAGTCAGGAAAAATTTCATAAAAATACGCAAACTAAATTTCGTTAAAATTTTTAATATCTAATTTTTTTCACTACCCAATTTAGTACTCCAACTAATTATTTTATTTATTTTAATACACAAACGTTTAAATTTGTATCCATTTTAATACCTAATTTTTTTTTAATTAAAAATACTACTAATTTTCAAAAAAAAATTATTCTCCAAAATTACAAAAAAAAATCTCAGGAATTATATTTGTTTTTTCTGTTTGAGAAATAAAAGTAACTAAATTGTGTATAATCTTAAAATTTGCTATAAAATTTATAAATATTGAATTTAGTTTTGTTGCTGAAACAGAAAACAAATTTCTTATTTCCTTCAGATTTACGGTTTTTGTTTATGGTCTAGGTTTTGGATTTAGGGTATGCAGTTTGGGCTTAGGGTCTAGGATTTGGATTTAGGCCGTATATGATCTGGATTTAGGATTTAGAGTCTACGGTTTAAAACTTAAGATTTAAGGTTTAGATAACAGCATTAGCATCGTTAAAATTTGTGTTTTTAAGCTATTTTTAATTTAATATAATATTTTTTATTTAATTATTTTCGTGGTAATTTGATTGGTCCTAGAGAATGTAGTAAATTTAAAGATTCACATTAGGAGGTGAACCTAAATTTTGTTCGAATAGGATAATGATAATTATGATATTTTCCATATAAATCAATCTAAGAGTCTTAGAATATTTTTAAATAATCAAAAGTGTTAAAATGCAATGTTAAAAAAAAATATTTTTTATTCATTAGTTGATCATAGTTTATAGTGTTGGTGGCTCAGGACATACACAATGACAACCTCTAATACATATGAGTTTGCAAGGTTCCTCACAAGATCCAAACATTTGTGGGTTTACCGGCTTGGAAACTTGAAGATCCAATAACGGTAGAGACTTTTCTTCCTGTAAAATAGGTTTCGCCTCAACAATCTGAACTGTTATAGGTATCACCACTGCAACTATAAAAAAATAAAAATAAATAAATAAATATAAGTAACACAATCTAATTATTTATGATCATATATGTCGAGATTATTGAACTTACCAGTAAAAGCTAAAAAGACGACAAAAGCAAATTTGAATGAACACATCACTGCAGAAAATTGTGTTCGTTTCGACGACGGCAATGTGAATATATATAATTATATATGTTCTCGACAATGTATAATGTTTTTATAGAACAGAAAATGTGATAAAATCAAACTTTTTATGTAGGTAAGAAAAGAAAAATCTGAAAGACTAAAGATTAAATCTCTTAAAGTTTTATAGAACAGAAAAATGTGATAAGATCAAACTTTTTATATATGGTATAAGAAAAAAAAAATCTGAATGATTAAATCTCTTTAAAAAAATGAATAGTTGACTATATTTAATAGCAGTATTATATATTACACAGTATTCTTAAAATGGTCTACGGAGAAGATTTGTATGGGAGAACTTCCAAATGTTGGCAACCAAGGTTTGTAAGTTATCCTCATTGGGATAAAAATTCAGTTGACCCCATTATATACCAATCTACCACTGTTAACAAAACCTCCCTTTTCTCTTCGGTTTCAACCATCCACTTGTTAATTGATCGGCCTAAGGCCCAAATACTATTTAGCTAGATCCATTAAAGTCACAATTAAGCTTACTAAGATCTGTATAGTACTATTATTATTATTATCAACTAGATGGGTTTCTATGTGAAAAATGATAATCTATTAAAATTATTTTATTTAAATATATAAATTAATTTTTATTAATTTTAGGTTCATTAGTTTTCTAAAAACTATAAACTAATCATTTGTACTTTTCTATTTAGTTTAATTTTAAATTTGATTGTATCTAGATTAGCTAATTTTCAAATTTTGAAATGATAATTTTATATTATTATTATTTTTTAAATAAATAAAATTTTAGTTAATAAATTTTAGTTTTGTTTTATTTTAAAACATTTATCTCATGAAATATTTTTACTAAACCTAATGAACCGAATGATAATCATCAAATGTCTGGTATAGACACCACTTCGCTAGAAGACCACGGAAAACACACGGGAACCAGAGCATGTCGTGAAATAAGCACATTGGATGGGCGTGCTTTGGCAAAATCGAATGTGTATAATACCTTTTTTAGGATCTTGACTAAGACCTTTTTTCTATGACTTCTCATTCTCAACGAAAATAAGAAGACCAAGAATGAAAATAAAAAAGTCTAGCCCATGCATCCATTTATAAATATATACTCTCCATCCCCTTAAGCTTTCTAAATTATTTTATTGTAACTTAGTTGTAAACAGTGGTATTTATAAACTTGACTAGTCTTATCCTTACATTGAGTAATATATTAAACAGTTTCAAATATTTAAATATCCACAAAAATATAAGTATTTATATAGTTTTTGATTTGATATAATGATATATAGAATGACATGGATGCTTACACGGCGAAACGAAAAGATGCAACAAGGAGATCAAGAAGTATTTGTTAACGTCGAAAGAGACAGACGTGTGTTTGGAGGGTTGTGTTTGGCGTGGTGATGATGTTCAAGAGATTAGTGCTTTGGTCAGAATGATGCAGTTAGTGTTATCATTTGTTTCATGTTTCTCACGGTGTTGTCTTCGGCAAAAGGGTTACAAAGTACGAGTCATTATTATGAAGCTTGTGAAGAAATGAATAGATCATCACAATCATGAGAAGAGATCATGAGAAAATTTTTTCTTGTCTCGAGCTTGAAGCTATGGAAACTGAAATAGGGAAGCTCGTTGTGACGACGACAAGGGAACATCAAGAAGAGGAGAAAGAGATTAGGGAGAAAGTAAGTGAATGGATTCAATGTTCATTGGTTGGATCCAAAGAAGTAGAGGCAGTCATGGAAGAGGTTGAAGAGGGACCCGAAGGATTGTTCAAGGTGATGATACAAGCTAGAGTCTCTTTTCTGAACATCATATCCACTTAAATCAAAATGGGAACACGATATGAGTATATATTGCTCTGAATCAAGATGGATCGTTTGGTTTTGAAGTCTTGATTTGGTTTTTTTTTTTCCTTTTGTTTGTTGATAGAGAATTTATACATGCATTCATGTATTAGAGGATGTGTGTTTGTTGTAAGTTTGAAACTGTCCAGGTTTAAACAACTCTTGTAAAGTTTTATGTACACATAAACAGTAGTTTTAAATATTATATTTTCCATATAAATCAATTTAAGAATATTCTCAGAATATTTTTAAATAATCAAAAGTGTTAAAAAGCAATGTTATAACAAATATTTTTATTCATTAGTTGATCATAGTTTATAGTGTTAGTGGCTCAGGGCATACACAATGACAACTGAATTCAAAAGCAATGACAACTCATGTCGACGCTCCTGGACACTTCATCGGTTCCGATTTTGATGCCGGCTTCGACGTTGATAACTTAGACTAGATGGTTTTTTTTTTTGTAAACTGGCATAAAACTTAGATGTTCTCAACGGTAACTTCCCCTCTCTCTTTGTTATGATTTTTCATCTTCTCGTAATCTGTGGTTTCGAGTTTCACTTGGCACGTTTTTGAATAGGGCCTGGATTGTTAGTTGATGTTCCAAGAGATAAGAACAAGATCACAGGTCTTGTTGGCTTCCTCTGTTCTGTATCTTGTTTGGTGATGTGTGATTCGTAACGTGGGGAGTTTCTTACATACAGCTGAAGTTATGGAGTCTCTGAACATTCCCAAAGGAATAAAGCGTGTTCTGTTTAGAACTTCAAACACAGACAGGTTTAGTCTCTGTTTCCCTCTGACTAACTTCTTTTGAACTGTTGAGTTTGAGTCTTGTGTTTTTCTTTTTAAGAGGGCTCATGTACAAGAGAGAAGAGGACCTAAGCTTCGTGGGATTTTCAGCCGATGGTTCCAAATGGTTAGTCGAAAATACAGACATCAAGCTTGTGGGTACGGTTATTACCATTATATACTTGGTATCAGCTGAACCAACCAAATCAGATGTAAACCGGAATCACATAATGAACATGGCATTCAAATACAGGGGTTGATTATCTTTCGGTTGCTGCCTATGATGATCTGGATTCTGCGCATATTGAGCTTCTGAAAACAAGGGTACTTTTATATGTGCATATATCTATATATAGATATGTGTGTGTTTTATCAATGAGAGTTGAGTTCTACATTTGATTGGTTTCTTTAGGAGATAATACCAGTGGAAGGTTTAAAGCTGGATGAAGTGGAAGCAGGATTGTACTACATGAACTGTTTGCCAATGAGATTGGTTGGAGCTGAAGGAAGTCCAGTGAGATGTGTTTTGTTGTCTTAGAGAGAAACTCAACTCATCTCCGACGTCATATGATGAATATAATAAGCAAGAACACATGAGTTATGATCACTCTTGAAATCTGATGCCTACGTTTTGGTTTATATTGCTCTGAATCAAGATGTCTTTTTTTTTCCTTTTGTTTGTTGATAGAGAATTTAAACATGCATCCATGTATTAGATGATGTGTGTTTGTTGTAAGTTTAAAACTCGTCCAGTTTTTAACAACTCTTGTAAAGTTTTATATACTTACAAATATATATAATTTTGAAGCTTAGAAAGAGGGATGTAGAGAGAGAGAGAAAGAGACGAACGCATAAGCACAAGTTTTAAATGTTTTTCTTTTGACTAAAACTAGTTTTAAATGTTTAGAGTAGGACAATAACAATTAGTATATTTTTCCATATAAATCAATTTAAGACTATCTCCACTGTATTCCCTATTTTTTTTATGTACAATAGAGGAACTCTATAATAGACATTAGTTTTTCTCCAATGTATTTTTCTATTTTTTCCTCTAAAAAGGAACAATCTTAGAAGATTCTTTTATTATTTTACAGTTAACACCTTATATCTGTAAATGTTGAAACAAATATTTTTAATTCATATTAGTTGATCATAGTTTATAGTTTTGGTGGCTCAGGGCATACACAATGACAACTGAATTGAAAACATAAGGGTTTGCAAGGTTCCTTACAAAATCCAACCATTTGTGGGTTAACCAGCTTGGAAACTTCAAGATCCAACAAGGGCAGAGACTTTTCTTCTTGTAACATACGTTTCGCCTCAACAATCTGAACTGTTACGGATATCACCACTGCAGCACAAGATGTAATAAAGATAAGTAACACAATATATTTTTTAACGATCATAAATAATATTAAAAGCTGTCTTTTTTCTCAAAAAACTGTCTTAAGGTTTAGAGGTGAAGCTTTTGAGTTTCACATATTATACAGAACTTTACCAGTAAGAACTAAAAGGACGATGAGAGCAGACTTGAATGAACCCATCGCTGAAGAACTGTGTGTGTTTTTCTTGGTCGACGACAAAGTGAATAGATATATGTTCTAGACATTAGACAATGTATATATACTGTTTTTATATAATAGAAAAATGTGATAAGATCAAATCTTTTATATATGGTAAGAAAAAAAATTCTGAAAGATCAAATCTCATTAAATGAATAGTTAACTATACCGAATAATAGAAAACTAAGAAATGGTTCTGGGTTGTGACAAAAAAAAAAAGAAAAGAAATGGTTCTGGGCAAAAAAAGGTTTTCTTAGGTTTGTAACCGTTTAAAAACAAACCTATACTTATTATATATCCTATAAAAATGTTTATAATAGCTTTGTAACGGTTAAGAAAGGAATAGATCATCACAATCATGAGAACGGCTTCTCCTGTCTCAAGCTTGAAGCTATGGAAACTGAAATAGGGAAGCTTGTTGTGACGGCGACAAGGGAACATCAGCAAGAGGAGAAAGAGATTAGTGAGAAAGTAAGTGATTGGATTCAATGTTCATCGGTTAGATCCAAAGGAGTTGAGGCAGTCATGGAAGAGGTTGAAGAGGGACCCCAAGGATTGTTCAAGGTGATGATACAAGCTAGTCTCTCTTCTGAACATCATATCCACTTAAAATCAATATGGGAACAAGATACGAGTATATATTTCTCTGAATGAAGATGGATCGTTTGGTTTTGAAGTCTTGATTTGGCTTTGTTTTTTTCCCATTTGTTTGTTAATAGAGAGTTTAATTTTGTCCTGGTTTGAACAAACTCATCTTGTAAAATTTTATGTAATATCTATAATTTTAACGCCTAGAAAGAGGGATGTAAAGAGAGAGACGAACTCAAAAGCACTAGTTTTAAATGTTTAGAGTAGGATAATACTAACTAGTATATTTCCATATAAATCAATTTAAGAGTCTCAGAATATTTTTAAATGATCAGAAGTGTTAAAAAGCAATGTTAAAACTTAAAACATATATTTTTTATTCATTAGTTGATCGATGTTTATAGTTTCGGACCTTTTGGTGGCTGAGGACAAAAACAATGACAAATGGCTAAAATACATATGGTTCTGCAAGGATCCTTACATCCAATCGTTTGTGGGTTAACCAGCTTGGAAATTTGAAGATCCAATAACGGCAGAGACTTTTCTTCTTGTAACATACGTTTCGCCTCAACAATCTGAACTGTTACGGATATCACCACTGCAACAATAAAGATAAGTAACACCATCTAATTATTTACGATCATAAATAATAAAAATTTGTATAAAGTTTAGAGGTGAAGCTTTAGAGTTCCCATATTATATAAAATTCTGAACTTACCAGTAAAAGCTAAAAGGACAACAAAAGCAAACTTGAATGAACCCATCACCGCAGAAAATTGTGTTTTCGACGACGGCAAGGTGAATATATTTATGTTCTGAACAATGTATAACTTTTAATAGAACAGAAAAATGTGATAAGATCAAACTTTTATATAAGGTATAAGAAAAAATCTGAAGGATTAAATCTCTTTAAGTTTTATAGAACAGAAAATATGATAAGATCAAACTTTTATATAAGGTATAAGAAAAAATCTGAAGGATTAAATCTCTTTAAGTTTTATAGAACAGAAAAATGTGATAAGATCAAACTTTTATATAAGGTATAAGAAAAAATCTGAAGGATTAAATCTCTTTAAGTTTTATAGAACAGAAAAATGTGATAAGATCAAACTTTTATATATGGTAAGAAAAAATTATGAAAGATTAAGATTAAATCTCTTTA
The DNA here is from genome assembly GCA_016771965.1 of Brassica carinata. NCBI lineage: Eukaryota > Viridiplantae > Streptophyta > Magnoliopsida > Brassicales > Brassicaceae > Brassica > Brassica carinata. The sequence goes on from JAAMPC010000234.1 coordinate 23,784, forward strand.
AGTTTTATAGAACAGAAAATATGATAAGATCAAACTTTTATATATGGTAAGAAAAAATTATGAAAGATTAAGATTAAATCTCTTAAAAAGAATAGTTGACTATATATAATAACAGTCTTATATATTACACAATATTCTAAAATGGTCTACAGAGAAGATTTGTATGGAAGAACTTCCAAATGTTGGCAGCCAAGGTTTGTAAGTTTTACTCATTGTGCATAAAAAATCTGTTGAACCCATTTTTTTGTCAAACACATAATGTATTAACTTGAGTTAAGGTAATCGTGATACAAAGAATTTGATAACCAAGTATAGGAACATAAATTAAATAAAACTAGTGAAGAAAGGAATAGATCATCACAATCATGAGAAAGGCTTTTCTTGTCTCGAGCTTGAAGCTTGGAAACTGAAATAGGGAAGCTCGTTGTAACGGCGACAAGGGAACATCAGCAAGAGGAGAAAGAGATCAGTGAGAAAGTAAGTGAATGGCTTAATCTTCATTGGTTAGATCCAAAGGAGTTGAGGCAGTCATGGAAGAGGTTGAAGAAGGACTTGGAGGATTTTTCAAGGTGATGATACAAGCTAGTCTCTCTTCTGAACATCATATCCACTTAAAATCAATATGGGAACAAGATACGAGTATATATTTCTCTGAATGAAGATGGATTATTTGATAAAGTCTTGATTTGGCTTTGTTTTTTCCCATTTGTTTGTTAATAGAGAGTTTAATTTTGTCCTGGTTTGAACAAACTCATCTTGTAAAGTTTTATGCAGTATCTATAATTTTAACGCCTTGAAAGAGAGATGTAAAGAGAGACGAACTCAAAAGCACTAGTTTTAAATGTTTAGAGTAGGATAATACTAACTAGTATATTTCCATATAAATCAATTTAAGAGTCTCAGAATATTTTAAAATGATCAGAAGTGTTAAAAGCAATGTTAAAACTTAAAACATATATTTTTATTCATTAGTTGATCGATGTTTATAGTTTCGGACCTTTTGGTGGCTGAGGACAAAAACAATGACAAATGGCTAAAATACATATGGTTCTGCAAGGATCCTTACATCCAATCGTTTGTGGGTTAACCAGCTTGGAAATTTGAAGATCCAATAACGGCAGAGACTTTTCTTCTTGTAACATACGTTTCGCCTCAACAATCTGAACTGTTACGGATATCACCACTGCAACAATAAAGATAAGTAACACCATCTAATTATTTACGATCATAAATAATAAAAATTTGTATAAAGTTTAGAGGTGAAGCTTTAGAGTTCCCATATTATATAAAATTCTGAACTTACCAGTAAAAGCTAAAAGGACAACAAAAGCAAACTTGACTGAACCCATCACTGCAAAAAATTGTGTGTTTTCGACGACGGCAAGGTGAATATATTTATGTTCTGGACAATGTAACTTTTAATATAACATAAAATGTGATAAGATCAAACTTTTATATAAGGTATAAGAAAAAATCTGAAGGATTAAATCTCTTAAAGTTTTATAGAACAGAAAATATGATAAGATCAAACTTTTTATATGGTATAAGAAAAACTCTGAAGGATTAAATCTCTTAAAGTTTTATAGAACAGAAAAATGTGATAAGATCAAACTTTTTATATGGTATAAGAAAAACTCTGAAGGATTAAATCTCTTAAAGTTTTATAGAACAGAAAAATGTGATAAGATCAAACTTTTTATATATGGTAAGAAAAAATTATGAAAGATTAAGATTAAATCTCTTAAAGTTTTATAGAACAGAAAATATGATAAGATCAAACTTTTATATATGGTAAGAAAAAATTATGAAAGATTAAGATTAAATCTCTTAAAAAGAATAGTTGACTATATATAATAACAGTCTTATATATTACACAATATTCTAAAAATGGTCTACAGAGAAGATTTGTATGGAAGAACTTCCAAATGTTGGCAGCCAAGGTTTGTAAGTTTTACTCATTGTGCATAAAAAATCTGTTGAACCCATTTTTTTTTTGTCAAACACATAATGTATTAACTTGAGTTAAGGTAATCGTGATACAAAGAATTTGATAACCAAGTATAGGAACATAAATTAAATAAAACTAGTGAAGAAAGGAATAGATCATCACAATCATGAGAAAGGCTTTTCTTGTCTCGAGCTTGAAGCTTGGAAACTGAAATAGGGAAGCTCGTTGTAACGGCGACAAGGGAACATCAAGAAGAGGAGAAAGAGATCAGTGAGAAAGTAAGTGAATGGCTTAATCTTCATTGGTTAGATCCAAAGAAGTAGAGGCAGCCATCGAAGAGGTTGAAGAAGGACTTGGAGGATTTTTCAAGGTGATGATACAGGCTAGAGTCTCTCTTCTGAACATCATATCCACTAAATAAAATGGAACCAGAATACGAGTTTATATTGCTCGGAATGAAGATGGATTATTTGATAAAGTCTTGATTTGTCTTTGTTTTTTTTTTCCCGTTTGTTTGTTGATAGTGAATTTATACATGCATCCATGTATCAGAGGAGGTATGTTTGTTGTAACTTTGAAACTCGTCCTGGTTTGAACAAACTCATCTTGTAAAGTTTTATGCAGTATCTATAATTTTAACGCCTTGAAAGAGAGATGTAAAGAGAGAGACGAACTCAAAAGCACTAGTTTTAAATGTTTAGAGTAGAATAATACTAACTAGTATATTTCCATATAAATCAATTTAAGAGTCTCAGAATATTTTAAAATGATCAGAAGTGTTAAAAAGCAATGTTAAAACTTAAAACATATATTTTTTATTCATTAGTTGATCGATGTTTATAGTTTCGGACCTTTTGGTGGCTGAGGACAAAAACAATGACAAATGGCTAAAATACATATGGTTCTGCAAGGATCCTTACATCCAACCGTTTGTGGGTTAACCAGCTTGGAAATTTGAAGATCCAATAACGGGAGAGACTTTTCTTCTTGTAACATACGTTTCGCCTCAACAATCTGAACTGTTACGGATATCACCACTGCAACAATAAAGATAAGTAACACCATCTAATTATTTACGATCATAAATAATAAAAATTTGTATAAATTTTAGAGGTGGAGCTTTAGAGTTCCCATATTATATAAAATTCTGAACTTACCAGTAAAAGCTAAAAGGACAACAAAAGCAAACTTGAATGAACCCATCACCGCAGAAAATTGTGTTTTCGACGACGGCAAGGTGAATATATTTATGTTCTGAACAATGTATAACTTTTTAATAGAACAGAAAATATGATAAGATCAAACTTTTTATATGGTATAAGAAAAAATCTGAAGGATTAAATCTCTTAAAGTTTTATAGAACAGAAAAATGTGATAAGATCAAACTTTTTATATGGTATAAGAAAAAAATCTGAAGGATTAAATCTCTTAAAAAAGAATAGTTGACTATATATAATAACAGTCTTATATATTACACAATATTCTAAAAATGGTCTACAGAGAAGATTTGTATGGAAGAACTTCCAAATGTTGGCAGCCAAGGTTTGTAAGTTTTACTCATTGTGCATAAAAATCTGTTGAGCCCATTTTTTTGTCAAACACATTATATATTAACTTGAGTTAAGGTAATCGTGATACAAAGAATTTGATAACCAAGTATAGGAACATAAATTAAATACAACTAGTGAAGAAAGGAATAGATCATCACAATCATGAGAAAGGCTTTTCTTGTCTCGAGCTTGAAGCTTGGAAACTGAAATAGGGAAGCTCGTTGTAACGGCGACAAGGGAACATCAAGAAGAGGAGAAAGAGATCAGTGAGAAAGTAAGTGAATGGCTTAATCTTCATTGGTTAGATCCAAAGAAGTAGAGGCAGCCATCGAAGAGGTTGAAGAAGGACTTGGAGGATTTTTCAAGGTGATGATACAGGCTAGAGTCTCTCTTCTGAACATCTTATCCACTAAATAAAATGGAACCAGAATACGAGTTTATATTGCTCGGAATGAAGATGGATTATTTGATAAAGTCTTGATTTGTCTTTGTTTTTTTTTTCCCGTTTGTTTGTTGATAGTGAATTTATACATGCATCCATGTATCAGAGGAGGTATGTTTGTTGTAACTTTGAAACTCGTCCTGGTTTGAACAAACTCATCTTGTAAAGTTTTATGCAGTATCTATAATTTTAACGCCTTGAAAGAGAGATGTAAAGAGAGAGACGAACTCAAAAGCACTAGTTTTAAATGTTTAGAGTAGAATAATACTAACTAGTATATTTCCATATAAATCAATTTAAGAGTCTCAGAATATTTTAAAATGATCAGAAGTGTTAAAAAGCAATGTTAAAACTTAAAACATATATTTTTTATTCATTAGTTGATCGATGTTTATAGTTTCGGACCTTTTGGTGGCTGAGGACAAAAACAATGACAAATGGCTAAAATACATATGGTTCTGCAAGGATCCTTACATCCAATCGTTTGTGGGTTAACCAGCTTGGAAATTTGAAGATCCAATAACGGCAGAGACTTTTCTTCTTGTAACATACGTTTCGCCTCAACAATCTGAACTGTTACGGATATCACCACTGCAACAATAAAGATAAGTAACACCATCTAATTATTTACGATCATAAATAATAAAAATTTGTATAAAGTTTAGAAGTGAAGCTTTAGAGTTCCCATATTATATAAAATTCTGAACTTACCAGTAAAAGCTAAAAGGACAACAAAAGCAAACTTGACTGAACCCATCACTGCAGAAAATTGTATGTTTTCGACGACGGCAAGGTGAATATATTTATGTTCTGAACAATGTATAACTTTTTAATAGAACAGAAAATATGATAAGATCAAACTTTTTATATATGGTAAGAAAAAAATTATGAAAGATTAAGATTAAATCTCTTTAAGTTTTATAGAACAGAAAAATGTGATAAGATCAAACTTTTTATATAAGGTATAAGAAAAAAATCTGAAGGATTAAATCTCTTAAAAAAGAATAGTTGACTATATATAATAACAGTCTTATATATTACACAATATTCTAAAAATGGTCTACGGAGAAGATTTGTATGGAAGAACTTCCAAATGTTGGCAGCCAAGGTTTGTAAGTTTTACTCATTGTGCATAAAAAATCTGTTGAGCCCATTTTTTTTTGTCAAACACATTATATATTAACTTGAGTTAAGGTAATCGTGATACAAAGAATTTGATAACCAAGTATAGGAACATAAATTAAATACAACTAGTGAAGAAAGGAATAGATCATCACAATCATGAGAAAGGCTTTTCTTGTCTCGAGCTTGAAGCTTGGAAACTGAAATAGGGAAGCTCGTTGTGACGACGACAAGGGAACATCAAGAAGAGGAGAAAGAGATCAGTGAGAAAGTAAGTGAATGGCTCAATCTTCATTGGTTAGATCCAAAGAAGTAGAGGCAGCCATCGAAGAGGTTGAAGAAGGACTTGGAGGATTTTTCAAGGTGATGATACAGGCTAGAGTCTCTCTTCTGAACATCATATCCACTAAATAAAATGGAACCAGAATACGAGTTTATATTGCTCGGAATGAAGATGGATTATTTGATAAAGTCTTGATTTGTCTTTGTTTTTTCCGTTTGTTTGTTGATAGTGAATTTATACATGCATCCATGTATCAGAGGAGGTATGTTTGTTGTAACTTTGAAACTCGTCCTGGTTTGAACAAACTCATCTTGTAAAGTTTTATGCAGTATCTATAATTTTAACGCCTTGAAAGAGAGATGTAAAGAGAGAGACGAACTCAAAAGCACTAGTTTTAAATGTTTAGAGTAGAATAATACTAACTAGTATATTTCCATATAAATCAATTTAAGAGTCTCAGAATATTTTAAAATGATCAGAAGTGTTAAAAAGCAATGTTAAAACTTAAAACATATATTTTTTATTCATTAGTTGATCGATGTTTATAGTTTCGGACCTTTTGGTGGCTGAGGACAAACACAATGACAAATGGCTAAAATACATATGGTTCTGCAAGGATCCTTACATCCAACCGTTTGTGGGTTAACCAGCTTGGAAATTTGAAGATCCAATAACGGGAGAGACTTTTCCTCTTGTAACATACGTTTCGCCTCAACAATCTGAACTGTTACGGATATCACCACTGCAACAATAAAGATAAGTAACACCATCTAATTATTTACGATCATTAATAATAAAAATTTGTATAAAGTTTAGAAGTGAAGCTTTAGAGTTCCCATATTATATAAAATTCTGAACTTACCAGTAAAAGCTAAAAGGACAACAAAAGCAAACTTGAGTGAACCCATCACTGCAGAAAATTGTATGTTTTCGACGACGGCAAGGTGAATATATTTATGTTCTGGACAATGTATAACTTTTTAATATAACATAAAATGTGATAAGATCAAACTTTTTTATATATGGTAAGAAAAAAAATTATGAAAGATTAAGATTAAATCTCTTTAAGTTTTATAGAACAGAAAAATGTGATAAGATCAAACTTTTTATATATGGTATAAGAAAAAAATCTGAAGGATTAAATCTCTTAAAAACAATAGTTGACTATATATAATAACAGTCTTATATATTACACAATATTCTTAAAATGGTCTACGGAGAAGATTTATATGGAAGAACTTCCAAATGTTGGCAGCCAAGGTTTTTAAGTTTTACTCATTGTGCATAAAAAATCTGTTGAGCCCATTTTTTTTTGTCAAACACATAATATATTAACTTGAGTTAAGGTAATCGTGATACAAAGAATTTGATAACCAAGTATAGGAACATAAATTAAATACAACTAGTGAAGAAAGGAATAGATCATCACAATCATGAGAAAGGCTTTTCTTGTCTCGAGCTTGAAGCTTGGAAACTGAAATAGGGAAGCTCGTTGTGGCGGCGACAAGGGCACATCAAGAAGAGGAGAAAGAGATCAGTGAGAAAGTAAGTGAATGGCTCAATCTTCATTGGTTAGATCCAAAGAAGTAGAGGCAGCCATCGAAGAGGTTGAAGAAGGACTTGGAGGATTTTTCAAGGTGATGATACAGGCTAGAGTCTCTCTTCTGAACATCTTATCCACTAAATAAAATGGGACCAGAATACGAGTTTATATTGCTCGGAATGAAGATGGATTATTTGATAAAGTCTTGATTTATCTTTTTTTTTCCGTTTGTTTGTTAATAATGAATTTATACATGCATCCATGTATCAGAGGAGGTGTGTTTGTTGTAACTTTGAAACTCGTCCTGGTTTGAACAAACTCATCTTGTAAAGTTTTATGCAGTATCTATAATTTTAACGCCTAGAAAGAGGGATGTAAAGAGAGAGACGAACTCAAAAGCACTAGTTTTAAATGTTTAGAGTAGGATAATACTAACTAGTATATTTCCATATAAATCAATTTAAGAGTCTCAGAATATTTTAAAATGATCAGAAGTGTTAAAAGCAATGTTAAAACTTAAAACATATATTTTTATTCATTAGTTGATCGATGTTTATAGTTTCGGACCTTTTGGTGGCTGAGGACAAAAACAATGACAAATGGCTAAAATACATATGGTTCTGCAAGGATCCTTACATCCAACCGTTTGTGGGTTAACCAGCTTGGAAATTTGAAGATCCAATAACGGGAGAGACTTTTCTTCTTGTAACATACGTTTCGCCTCAACAATCTGAACTGTTACGGATATCACCACTGCAACAATAAAGATAAGTAACACCATCTAATTATTTACGATCATAAATAATAAAAATTTGTATAAATTTTAGAGGTGGAGCTTTAGAGTTCCCATATTATATAAAATTCTGAACTTACCAGTAAAAGCTAAAAGGACAACAAAAGCAAACTTGACTGAACCCATCACTGCAAAAAATTGTGTGTTTTCGACGACGGCAAAGTGAATATATTTATGTTCTGGACAATGTAACTTTTTAATATAACATAAAATGTGATAAGATCAAACTTTTTATATATGGTAAGAAAAAAAATTATGAAAGATTAAGATTAAATCTCTTAAAGTTTTATAGAACAGAAAAATGTGATAAGATCAAACTTTTTATATGGTATAAGAAAAAACTCTGAAGGATTAAATCTCTTAAAAAAGAATAGTTGACTATATATAATAACAGTCTTATATATTACACAATATTCTTAAAATGGTCTACGGAGAAGATTTGTATGGAAGAACTTCCAAATGTTGGCAGCCAAGGTTTGTAAGTTTTACTCATTGTGCATAAAAAATCTGTTGAGCCCATTTTTTTTTGTCAAACACATTATATATTAACTTGAGTTAAGGTAATCGTGATACAAAGAATTTGATAACCAAGTATAGGAACATAAATTAAATACAACTAGTGAAGAAAGGAATAGATCATCACAATCATGAGAAAGGCTTTTCTTGTCTCGAGCTTGAAGCTTGGAAACTGAAATAGGGAAGCTCGTTGTGACGACGACAAGGGCACATCAAGAAGAGGAGAAAGAGATCAGTGAGAAAGTAAGTGAATGGCTCAATCTTCATTGGTTAGATCCAAAGAAGTAGAGGCAGCCATCGAAGAGGTTGAAGAAGGACTTGGAGGATTTTTCAAGGTGATGATACAGGCTAGAGTCTCTCTTCTGAACATCTTATCCACTAAATAAAATGGGACCAGAATACGAGTTTATATTGCTCGGAATGAAGATGGATTATTTGATAAAGTCTTGATTTATCTTTGTTTTTTTTCCGTTTGTTTGTTAATAATGAATTTATACATGCATCCATGTATCAGAGGAGGTGTGTTTGTTGTAACTTTGAAACTCGTCCTGGTTTGAACAAACTCATCTTGTAAAGTTTTATGTAATATCTATAATTTTAACGCCTAGAAAGAGGGATGTAAAGAGAGCGACGAACTCAAAAGCACTAGTTTTAAATGTTTAGAGTAGGATAATACTAACTAGTATATTTCCATATAAATCAATTTAAGAGTCTCAGAATATTTTAAAATGATCAGAAGTGTTAAAAAGCAATGTTAAAACTTAAAACATATATTTTTTATTCATTAGTTGATCGATATTTATAGTTTCGGACCTTTTGGTGGCTGAGGACAAACACAATGACAAATGGCTAAAATACATATGTATCTGCAAGGAGCCTTACATCCAACCGTTTGTGGGTTAATCAGCTTGGAAAATTGAAGATCCAATAACGGCAGAGACTTTTCCTCTTGTAACATACGTTTCGCCTCAACAATCTGAACTGTTACGGATATCACCACTGCAACAATAAAGATAAGTAACACCATCTAATTATTTACGATCATTAATAATAAAAATTTGTATAAAGTTTAGAAGTGAAGCTTTAGAGTTCCCATATTATATAAAATTCTGAACTTACCAGTAAAAGCTAAAAGGACAACAAAAGCAAACTTGACTGAACCCATCACTGCAGAAAATTGTGTGTTTTTAGACGACAACAAGGTGAATGGCTATATGTTCTGGACAATGTATAACGTTTTTATAGAATGGAAAAATGTGATAAGATCAAACTTTTTATATATGGTAAGAAAAAATTATGAAAGATTAAGATTAAATCTCTTTAAGTTTTATAGAACAGAAAAATGTGATAAGATCAAACTTTTTATATATGGTATAAGAAAAAAATCTGAAGGATTAAATCTCTTAAAAACAATAGTTGACTATATATAATAACAGTCTTATATATTACACAATATTCTTAAAATGGTCTACGGAGAAGATTTATATGGAAGAACTTCCAAATGTTGGCAGCCAAGGTTTTTAAGTTTTACTCATTGTGCATAAAAAATCTGTTGAGCCCATTTTTTTTTGTCAAACACATAATATATTAACTTGAGTTAAGGTAATCGTGATACAAAGAATTTGATAACCAAGTATAGGAACATAAATTAAATACAACTAGTGAAGAAAGGAATAGATCATCACAATCATGAGAAAGGCTTTTCTTGTCTCGAGCTTGAAGCTTGGAAACTGAAATAGGGAAGCTCGTTGTGACGACGACAAGGGAACATCAAGAAGAGGAGAAAGAGATCAGTGAGAAAGTAAGTGAATGGCTCAATCTTCATTGGTTAGATCCAAAGAAGTAGAGGCAGCCATCGAAGAGGTTGAAGAAGGACTTGGAGGATTTTTCAAGGTGATGATACAGGCTAGAGTCTCTCTTCTGAACATCTTATCCACTAAATAAAATGGGACCAGAATACGAGTTTATATTGCTCGGAATGAAGATGGATTATTTGATAAAGTCTTGATTTATCTTTTTTTTTTTCCGTTTGTTTGTTAATAATGAATTTATACATGCATCCATGTATCAGAGGAGGTGTGTTTGTTGTAACTTTGAAACTCGTCCTGGTTTGAACAACTAAAGTATGTACTTATAAATTTCTATGAAATGAACGCCTAGAAAGACACTAGGTTTAAATGTTTAGAGCACTTGCACCCAGACCCTATAACGTGGCTTCGCCACTGGCAGGGGTGGTCCTGAGCACACGAGATGAAAGATTGGCTTCTGACCCCCAATTTTTTTTTAAAAAAACTACACTGAAAAAAGCCTCCAAATTTGTAAAAAAAAAAAAATTAATAAAACCTTAATAAAATGTTTAGGACCTCCAATATCTCAGGGACGTCCCTGGCCACTGGTTTGGATGGTCAGAAGGAGATCTAAATGAGGTCTGATACAAAGCCATGTTCAAGGCTTTAGAGACAGATTGCTGATGTTTCACTGTTGGTGGAGCTCTTGGTTCTGTGTTCTATGGCAACGAGGATACACTATCATGGAGTTTGCGTTGGGTTGGGTCTGTACTGTGTAGCATTGTTTTGATTTGAGCTTCTTATTAAATAATGAATTGATGTTGGCTTGAATTTTCAAAAAGTTATTGATCAATCAAATATGTATAAACTACGAGATATTCGAATAGCTCAACCAAAAGAATGTCAAAATTAAATAAAATTTATGACCAAAAAAAATTTATTATATTGTAATTGAATCCGTTAGAATGAAGTAAATTTTTGGCAAAAGAAAAATAAATCTCTAAATTTTAATTAAATCTTCTTACATGAAATAAAACTATGGTCAAAAGAAAAATAAATCTATCAATCTGAACTAAATCTGTCAAACTGAAGTAAATCTGTGACCAAAAAAAAAATCTATGAATGATATATAAATCTATCGAAATTTAATAAATTTGTGGTCAAATCATCATTAAATCTGTCAAATCATCATTAAATCTGTCGTAATGAAATAAGTTTGTGACAAAATAGACAAATTTGTCTACGTAAATCTCTGTCAAATTTAAGTAAATCTGTGACTAAAAATAAATAAATCTATCAAAAATAAGTTTGTGACTGCATAAATAGTTGAAAAAATAAGTTTGTATAGTGGCAAAATCATAAATACTGTTTTTTGTAACAAAGAAAATAAGGGCAAGATAAGTATAAAAAAAATTAGTACCTAAATAAAATTAGAATTAATCTAATAATAAATTGATAAATAATAGTTAAACTAACTTTTTATTTTTCCCCTATGAATGAATTTATTAGTGTCATAATCTTTTGAAATAATCAAAATGTTAAAAGCAATGTTAAAAAATAACTTTTTATTCATATTAAGCATAATTTTTTATTCATATCAGTCGATCATAGTTTATGGTTTTGGTGGTCGAGGGCATACACAACCACAAGTGGTAGCAAAACATATGCTCCAACAACCATCCTGACAGAATTTAACCACCAGCTTGGAATCTTGAAGATCCGATGCCGGCAGAGTCTTTTCTTCTGGTAACATACGTTTCGCCTCACCAATATGAACTGTTGCGGATATCACCACTGCAGCACAAGATGTAATAAAGATAAGTACTAGAATCTAATTATTTACGTTCATAAATAATATAGAATCTGTCTAAAGTTTAGAAGTGAAGCTTTTGTTTTTGTTTTTTTTTTGGAAACACTAGAAGTGAAGCTTTTGAGTTTCCCATATTATACAGAAATTTGAAATTACCAGTAAGAACTAAAAGGACGATGAAAGCAGACTTGAATGAACCCATCACTGCAGAAAATTGTGTGTTTTTTAGACGACAACAAGGTGAATGGCTATATGTTCTGGACAATGTATAACGTTTTTATAGAATGGAAAAATGTGATAATATCAAATCTTTTATATATGGTAAGAAAATAAAAAATTTCTGAAAAATCAAATCTCAGTAAAAGAATAGTTGACTACATATAATAATAGAAAGCCAAGAAACGGTTCTGGGTACTTATTATAGTAGACTAGAGAATTTACCGCGCTACGCGCGGTTAGTTCTTTTATAATTTTTTTTTATAATTTTGATGTTAAATACATCTCCGAAATTATAAGATACATAATTTAGGGAAAAATTGTTTCAAATGAATTTTTACATTTTCAATACAATTTTTATAAGTTAATAATATTAAACTGTGAATTTTAGTGAAATTATTTGTGTTTATTGAATTTTGATTGACTAAGAGCATCTTCAACTCATTGCTATTTTTTCTCTATTATAGTATTTAGAGTCAATTTTACTTCAATCCATTGCTATTTATTCCTCTAAAATAGAGATTGCTAATTTTTTCCTCTATATTTAGGAAAAAAGCAACCTCTATTTTTACTATAATTTTGAAGAAATGTATTCTCCGATTTTTTCCTTTAAAATAGGAGAACTCTATAATAGAGATGGATTTGTATTCAATGTATTCTTCTATTTTTTCATCTAAAAAGAATACTCTTGATATATTCTTTTTCAATTTTACAAATAATACCTTTTATTTGTGAAAGTTAAAAACTAACCCAGTTTATTTTAACATCTCATAAAATTATTATATTATTTAAAATGAATATTTCTTTAAAAGCTATAATGTAAATAAAAAATATTATTCTATTTATACGAAAAGTGTATTTCACTAAAATTTATTTATTTTGGTTATAATTACTAAATTAAAAAGTTTAAGGATCCCTTTGTAAATAAAAAAGTATGCATCTATTATAGAGGAATGTTATTTGTTCCTCTAAATATAGAGATGGAAATAGCAATCTCTATTTTAGAGGAAGAAATAGAGGTGGGTTGGAGTGAGTTTTCCTATATTTTTTAGCATTTAGGGTCAAAATAGCAATGGGTTGGAGATGCTCTAAAAGTTATGGATAATAGGAAATTAAGAAATAATATAGGGCAATTATAATCAAAATTTAAAATGCTTTTAATATGTGTGAAAAATTTCAAAACATAATTAATAATTGAGAAATTAATAACTACTGTAAATTAAAAAAAAATCACCGGTTCTGAGCTAAGCTAATATAAAATCTGACAAAATTTGGTAAGATCAAAATTTTGAAAAAAACTTATGTAAAAATATATGTTCATAACATTATATAAATATAATCAACATATTATATATTTTGTTTTCTATTCACAGTAAGGTTTATATTTAGTTTTTCTTAATATTTCTAAATTTTTGATGTTATTTTTTCATTTTAGACTTAAAAACAAATTTACATTTATTGTGTACCCCATATAATCGAATAATAACAATATAGAACTTGTATCTATAAACTTTAATCAATACATATATCGTGAAATCAAATGTTCTTCATGTTTTTGCATAAAACATACATTAAAATATATAAAACTAAATTTTTTTAAAAAAAATTAATAAAATATGAAAACACTAACATTATTAAGATATGGAGTTTTTACTGTATGTTTTTGAAATGGAGGGCGTATAAATTAAACCTCAAGGTTTAAAATAAATTAACTTTGTTTATTTTTGTTTATATCATATCATTTACTTGTTTTGATATAATATTTGGAAAATTAGAGTGAAATATTTTGAAAGATAATTTTTTTGGTTTGGAATATCAGTAATTTATATTTTATTATATAATTTATATGTAAAAATAGTTACAATTTATATTAATATTTTAATAATTATGTTTTAACTTTTTTAAGAGTTCAAATACTCTATATTTATTAAATTTAAAATTTTTTGATTATTTTTATGTATATAATATATCTTTATACATCATCTTATTTAATTTTAAGTCATTATTTAAAGAATAGGTTGCTGACAAAAAAAAATAAAAGAATAGGTTAATAACCTTAATTTCACATACATATACATTTTCATAAATGTGTAATTATTTTGAATATTGAAATCTGCAAATTTTATTACCAATAAAGATCTTATTATATAAAGCTTGGTTCTTCAAAGTTACTAATTAACACGATTGTGACACATCTCAATCATATATTTAAGATTATGTCAAATTATTTCATAACTAAAAGTAATTATAAATACTATTTAATAATAAATTTTCATTTTAAAAATATATACTAAGATAATAAATACAAACTTTTAAAAAAAGTTATTTAATAGTAAAAAGGTAATTTTAAAATGATTTAATTGCATTATTCTAGAAAATTTCCTTTTAAAACTTCCACACAAAAACTTATTATTAAAAGTAATTATAAAAACTATTTAGTGGTAAATTTCCCATTTAAAAATATATACTAAGATAATAAAAAACGAAATTTTAAAAAGTTATCTAATTGTAGAAAGGTAACTTTAAAATTATTTAATAGTATTATTCTAGAAAATTTCCTTTCAAAACTCCTATACAAAAAATTATTTTTAAAATAATTTATTAATACTAATTTTCCTTTTTAAAATCATAAAGAAAAGATAATTATAAAATATTATTTGATAGTAATTTGGTTTGAAAATTTTGATTTTTTAAAAAATATATCATGATTAATAATAGATATAAGATAAGATAATAAAATCGATTTTTTAAACAAAAGGGAAGTAATTTTAAAAATTATTTAAAGTAATTTTTTCTAGACATATTTATTTTTCAAAATTCTAAACAAAAAGATTTATAAATAATTTATCAAATACTAATTTTCGCTTTGTAAAATCCTAAATAAAAGATAAATGTAAAACATTATTTGATAGTAATTGTTCTTTTCTAAAATCTTAAACATAGGAAAATTGTAAAAGAGTGTTTAAAAGTTGTTTTCCTTTCTTCAAATCCCAAAAAAAAAAATTGTAGATTATTATTCAAATAATCAATTTTCCTATCTAAATAGTTAATTTTCTGTTTAAAACCCATAAACAAAGGAAACTACAGTTATTCACATCTATATATAGGATTTAGCTCTTTTATATTTGGTTTATTCTCATATTAGCTGAACTTTTCTGCATGTTCTTCTCGTCGGCGTGTTCTTTTTTTTTAGGTGTCACATGTTGAATAAACAACCAAATATTCTGATCTTCACATGTTCTTTTTTTTCTTAAATTGGTGTTGATTTTTTTTTGTCATGATTGTCATGGTGCCGTATGATAGTTATTGTCACAGTTATAATTCCTTTTTTTTTGAGAAAACTATAATTATATTTAAGCGTTTGTACATATAGATGTTATGTTGTTGTAAGTAAGTTAGTGTGACTATTATGCTTTGTGTAAGTTATAGTGTGCCTATGATGCTCATGTGTGTTTGTTTTTATCGACAATATAAAATTGATTATGCTGTTGTAGGTAAGTTAATGTCAATGTCAATTTATTACATTTCTTTGCGATTATGCGTATCTCATTGAAAGAGTAATACTTAGTAGAGTAATGCTTACTCCAAGGAATGATACACTGGAAGAAGAAGATGTTAATTTCTTAGGTGGTGATAAATTAATAAATGAAAATATTTTTTCAGATTAGTTACTTGATTTTCAGTATATATTGGTGACATTTTAATAACAATAATCTGTTTATAAATTTTGATTTGTATTTATATTTCAATAATCATGATTTTTTAAATATTATATTGATATTTTCATTTTTTTAATAAATACTTCACTTTTAATTATTTTTCAAAATAATATTAGGTATAGTTAATTGAAACATATAGAACTATGAATTCTTTTTTTTGTTCACCGAACTATGAACTCTCTTTATTGTTTATATTGTGTAAGACAAATCAAAATTGTAAAAGAGTGTTTAAAAGTTGTTTTCCTTTCTTCAAATCCCAAAAAAAATTGTAGATTAATATTCAAATAATCAATTTTCCTATCTAAATAGTTAATTTTCTGTTTAAAACCCACAAACAAAGGAAACTACAGTTATTCACATCTATATAGGATTTAGCTCTTTTATATTCAGTTTATTCTCATATTAGCTGAACTTTTCTGCATGTTCTTCTCATCGGCGTGTTCTTTTTTTTAGGTGTCACATGTTGAATAAACAACCAAATATCCTGATCTTCACATGTTCTTTTTTTCTAAAATTGGTGTTGATTTTTTTTTTTTTTTGTCATGGTGCCGTATGATAGTTATTACCACAGTTATAATTCCTTTTTTTGAGAAAACTACAATTATATTTAGACGTTTGTACATATAGATATTATGTTGTTGTAAGTAAGTTAATGGGAAAGTTAGTGTGACTATTATGCTTATGTGTAACATTAATATTTTGAATTGCATGGTTTTTAATTTCTCAGCAACAATATAAACAATATATAAAGTTTAAAATTCTATATGTTTCAATCAAATACGACTAATATTATTTTTGAAGAATAACTAAAAGTGAAGTAGTTTATAAAAATATTAATATATTATTTAAAACACCATAATTATTAAAATAGAAATACTAATAAAAAGAAAACAGATTATTGTAACTAAAATAAGTCTTACACCAATATATATTGAAAATCCAAGAACTAAACTGAAAAAAGATTTTCACTCTTTTTATTTTTTTGGAAAACTAAACATCAAATATAATCCGTGCAACGCACGGGTCCTTATCTAGTGATTCAATAATCCTTAGATTTTGAAGCTATAATTTATTTTCAATAATATACAATATTATAAAAATGTGAAATCTGTAGGAAATTTCAATTTTAACATTGTATGTTAGCATAGAAACATATTTCCATTATTATTCTAGACTCTTAAGTTAACTATTAAACAGCTTAAGATGGAGTTGTTGGAATAGCCAGAAGCAAATCAGAAATTTTCTAAAAAAATTTAAGTCTTTCCAAAATTCAAAATGCATCGATTTGTATTGCTCTAACCTAAATTGATCTTTACACAAACTTATATGGTATAATACTATATGGTATAATACTATATGGTATAACACTATAAATAAACTTTGGACAAATCTCAAGGTATATTGTAGAGTGGAAATAACAATTTTAAAAAATTGTAATGCATTTAACTGAGCATAATCAAAAGCCATAAACATCTCTTCATATTTTTACAATATTTCAGACTTAATTGGTCTGGGAACTGTACTACTAATGAAACGGAACGCAACATATTATCATATATAGGAAGAAGTGAAGATCTCGTAATGCTTTAATCATTCTCAACAGCTTAATACTGTAACTATAAAACTATAAGAGAGACTCAGAAAATTGTGATTCAGTAGGGAAAGAGATGTTTGCTTCTTTTAACCCCAAGATGGAACCACCTTCAGAAGCTGTCCCCTCTCAAGCTGTAGAGACTCAATGTTTAAATCATTACGAAAAGACTAACAAAAAGGTATAACTTTGAGCACATGGTCAGTTTACAAAACACACAACAAAGCCAATAACACACAAAGAAACAGATTCTCTATTCTCCAAGCATCGGGATCAGAGAAGTTCATTCCATAAGCCCATGCGCATGCTGTCGGATTTAAATTCTCTTAGTCAAAGAATGAGAGAAGTTCATGTACTGAGCATACCAATGGAACGAACTGGCATAAGTCTCTAAAGCCCCGTTCACTTTCCTGTCCATATCAATCTCCCAATGCCCCGTTAAATCCTTCTGCACAACCGGCAAAAGTATCCTATGCAGCTACAGGTACATATCAGGTAAATGGTACGTCAAGTGCTTCTATAGGAAAATATTGTGGATTCCTAAACTTCATATTCAGGGTATCCTTCGTCGCATTCTCGAGCTTGTTCTCAAGAAAGAAATTCTAAAGATTAGGAGACTCCAGTGGCTTCACATAAGCACACACGAAGAGTTCAAAAACATATAGTCTTCCAAAGCTTACACTTCTACATGAGATCCATTTTAATCCTTCAGCTTCAACATAACCTGCATCGCCCCAAGATTACTGACGACGTGGAAGACATGTTTCAATGGCTTACATTAGCAGATTTCACCACCACTGACGCTGCAATCACATTTTCAGGAAAGATAGCGGAATTGAAAGATTCCGATCCTCAAGTTCCAGTGGTCTAGCTCATTCCCTCTTCCATAAACCTCATCGCAATGCAACCCCCTTGGTCGAATTCGCCGAAGTAACTCGAGAACGTGTCTTCAGCTTCTGTATCTTCAGTTGATTATCAAACGACGATTGGCTTCAGCAATCACTTGCCGAATCATTTTGATATGTTCTATGATACCATAACGCATCCATGTTGTTGATATCGCTATTACTGCCCCCAAGTCCTCTTTTTCTAAATCTGTTCAAATTCCGAAAACGTTAGCTCTGTGTCTCAGAGAGAAACACAATCACAAAAATAATCTCAATATAAAAAACAGTTATAATAGGAATCACTATGACAGAAACAAAACAACTCAAACATATATTTTTTTCATTTGTACGTGAGTCCAAGCTAAGCTCACTATAATGTTATAAGTCCATACACTGAAAAACTAAGTGAATTATGGAGTATTTCGACTCATAAGTGGAACCTTATGCCAGCTTACAATCATGCACAATAAGTGAATTTTATCTGGCATTAATAAGAAAGTTGACAACCAATACATGATGTAGTGATCACCACGAATGCAATATTCCAGAAGTAACGGCATGTGAGAAGAAATTTTATACCTGAGACCAAAAGAAGATGATAATCAGAAGCAAATTATACATTAAAAGAACCAAATAATTGTTTAGATAATCGATAAGTATTCTCTAAATACTATTTAGCATGGAAAATTGAAGTACTTTTGGATGACTTAGCCAGTGGACGTTCCTGACCTGAAAAAAGGAGATTAAGAGTGACCAAACATATCAACATCGAAGTAAAAAAACATCGAAGTCACTAATAAGAATTCAAACATCAATGAAAATCAATTTGGTCTTTTGACTCGCAAACATCATGCATAAATATAAATCCTGAATTGACAGATCTAAGTGAATCCGTTGCAATCCATAGATCAGAAAACTAAATTATCATGCGTATACCAACATGAAGATTTCAGGTCACAGAAGCATGTACTCATTAATTCGACAAAGAGGAAACATATCTCATGATTACCTCCTGAAGAACCTTGCTCATCCATCACTTGACGACACTTTTGGAGATACTCGATCGACATCTTCTTCCTACACAATCTGTGGTATGATGGTATTTATATATATGATTAGACTGCAGTTTCTGAAACGATTCAAGTGGAACTGATTAGTAAACTTAGTAATTAATAGTATTGAATATGTGGATTGAATATCTTTGACATGTGAAACTGCAAATTGAGATTTGGACTGTTGGTCTTTCATTAACGGAGACGGCGATGGGATCGAGGAGGGAGGAAGAAGAAGGTGAGAGAGAATGTCGTTCAGTTTCTTATGAATGTGTATATGGGCTTTTTTAGTTTTGTCAACAGTTAATGATCTCCGTTGGCCCATTTACATTAAAAATAAAAAATTTGCTGATATGGTGGAAAGCAATATCCCTATTGGCTGATTTTTGGTGCTAACGTGGACACCTTTATAGGGCTTGGTATCCTCCTTTTAATATAGTTTAGATTTTATAAAAACGTTTATAATAGCTTTGTAACGGTTAAAAACAAGGTATATTTATCATCTAATCAAATCTCATTAAAAGAATAGTTGACTTCGTACAATAATAGAAAACTAAGACACGGTTCTGGGTATTTATTATATATTCTATAAAACGTTTATAATAGCTTTGTAATGGTTAAAAACAAGCTATATTTATTATCTAATCAAATCTTATTAAAAATAGTTTACTTCATATCTTTTATACAATAAAGCAGAAGTCAATTGATGATTTTAGGAGTGACACGTGTCTTTAGAATTTGTTTTAACAGTTTGTTTTCGAGAAAGTTATTTGTTGTCTAATTTTTTAATTCCATTACTAAAATTCTTTTAAGTTCTATTAGCTAAACTGTTTTTCAACTATCTTTACCCTCCCACTACCTCCACTTCTTTTGCATCTAAATAAACTGAAAACTCCACCTTTAAAAGATCAGAAAAATGTAAACTATTAGTTTCAAGTAAAACACAGAAAATTCCAAACACATGTATTCATTTAAGTGTGAAATATTTAAGCATGGAAGACGTAGAACAAGAAGACACCAACTCCTCGAGGTCTAACAAGTATGGTGATCAAATGCCTAACACTCCTATTATTTAAAGCTTCTTCAAATGTTTCGTTTCTCGAATGCGTTCAAGTTCGTCCCCTAAATAGCTGTCAACTGTTAAAGGTGTCTATTTCTGCATTCATTCAAATGGTCAAAAATGGTAACTAATGTAATGTTTTTCATCTTTAATTTGACAATCATTTTGCCCTTGCATAGCAAGGGCCATAATACTAGTCTTTAATATATAAAGTAGACTTGTACAAGGTGCACAGTCCTCCACGTCATTTTCTAGAGTGGGGTAAATTGTGCCACCAGAAAGCCATAATTCTTCAACTCACGTTTTCTTAAAATATAAACTTTAGACCCACTAAAAATGCCCAAACAGATCCATCGAACCTCCAGATCCCTCACTTTTCATCTCCCCTTCCTCGCAAAAATTTCCGATTTCGTGGATTCATAATAGAACCGTTTCTAATTTGAAGCGTCGGTGACAAAGTTCATCTCATCTACACTCAATGTCTCATGTGTTATATATAGATCAATACTTTCCCCTCACTCTCCTTCGTTTTTGGGATTCACAGTTCAAGCCATGAATGAAGAAGATAAATCAGTCCTTGCAAAACAAGCGTTCTAATAGATAGTAACACCAATAACAGCTACGAAAGCCACCCACCAAAAGCCTCTTACCCCGCAAACAGGTTTGCTTGCTTTCGTCCTATCTTACCATCTAGAAAACAGAGTATTAAGCGTTTTGAGTCAGTGTATTTGACGGGCTTGCAATACTCCTTGATGAAAAATTTGGCTGCCATGGATGTAAGAAGATTTGGTGAAATTGTTCCACTGTGGTTAAAATAGAATTTGTCGATTAAATAGAGAAGTTTACTAACCATTAATTGTTTTGAGCTAAAAAGCATATTTAGATTCATTGGATATTTCCAAATAAGGGTGGACAAACAAAATTTTTGTTATGCAATGAGCAAAATCTTCCATTGTAACAAAATCAATATGGAAAACATCATACGAATTGTGTTTCTTATTTGAAAATACATCTTTCTGAGAGGCCTTCAAACTAAAGTAACACATACAGCTCTCACCTCTATATTTAAAAATTCAACATGGTGATCTGAAAAATCTATCTATATACTCATTAATTATTTTACCAAAAATTGACACTTCACCCTTATTTTTTATAAAATTTATAAAATTTGAAACTTCTTCTATCTTTCTATTATATGAACTAAATGTATTAGTACAAGTTTAATTGTTCATAATTATTTTAATAATTAATAATATAAGTATGTTCTCTTAATAAAACATCAATTTTACTTTATGTTTAAATTCTAACTAAATTAACTTTGTTATGGCTATCAGTTTTTATTCTATTTTTATTAAATCGATTAATAATAACCACTTATCGTATTCTACTTTGAACTAAACAACTTCAAACAACATAATACACTAATGATCGCTAACTACTATCAAATGGATCAGAAAAATATCATTTTCTTTCAATATATTTTCTTTTTCTTATTTTTGAACATATTTTTATAGTAAGACCATAAAATGAATTGTAAATTCATGTAAGAATACAACATACGAATCCGGCGCTACTGAATACCACTAGTAATAATAGAAAACTAAGAAACGGTTATGGGTACTTTTATATATTATGTAAAAACGTTTATAAATAGCTTTGTAACTGTTAAAAACAAGCTATATTTATTATCTAATCAAATCTCATTAAAAGAATAGTTGATTTCATATAATAATAGAAAACTAAGAGCATCTTTATCCCAAAAACTCACTTGGGTTTCTTATTATTATTTTTTTGTTTTTTTGTCTGATTAAAAAAATTGAAAATGAACCAATCGTACGTCGTTACGTGTCAGTGGAGTTCGCTAACAGTACAAGAAACGAAAAAAAAAGGATACCTTATTTTGCATACAGAAGGAACGGTGGTTTATGTTTTGGTAGAATCCATGCACTACTTTTTGGATAGAAATCCCTATTACATACGGGGATAAAGATGCTCTAAGAAACAAATTCTGGATACTTATTATATATTCTATAAAAACGTTTATAATAGCTTTGTAACGTTTAAAAACAAACTATATTTATTACAAAGCTTTGTAATAGAATTTGGATCAATATTTGTCAATGTATGCAAAAAATCTATTTTTATGAATTGATATATGCAAATCAAATAATTTTTGAGTTAACGTATGTTTTCTCATATATGATCAGTATATGTTCGGATCGGAATCACAAAGCAATATTGATGTCGGGATTGGTCGTTTTCCCATCTCATATGTTACATAGTGTTTCTACAAAGAATTGTGTGGAAGAACTTCAAATGCTGACAGCCAATATTTTATATGTTTACTCATCGTGCATAAAAGATCAGTTGAGCGCACTACATCGAAGCCCATTATTATATACCAATTTTTACCACAGTTAACAAAGTCTCCTTTCTTTTCTTCCGTTTCAATCATCATTTACACAATATTTTATCTATTGATGTAATGAGATATATAATGACATGGATGCTAACATGGCCTCATGGAAAGATGCGAAGAAGAAGATCAAGAAGTATATGATAATTCAGTTCAAAAAAAAAAAAATATATGATAATTTCGAAAGAGACGCGTGTTTTGTGTTTGGCGCGGTGACGATGATCGAGAGATTAGTGATTTGAAACTGCTTGTTAGTTTTAAAATTTTTGACAAAATGTTTTAAATAAACATAAAATTTAAAATAAGTTTCTAAAGGTAGAAAATTAAAAATTTGTAGTAGTTTTATTAAAATGAAAATTAAGTGATCTCGTTTCAAAATATATTAATAAAAAAAATCGAAATGATCTCAAAATCTCAAATACAGAATTAAAAAAGTCAATATTGACGGTTTTATCAAAATTCAAAAGTCAATAGTCAAATATAGCCAATCGTCACACCGTCTTGCATTAATAAACAATCAGAGACTGATTGAATAGTTCGAGATACCATCAATAAACCCGTTGACCCGATCCAATGACCCGCTCCGTGAACTTCCCTCTCCTCGTCCTCGCCGCCGCACTCCTCCTCCTCTCATCTCTCCTCGTCGTTATCTCAGTTCAACTCCCCGACGATGTCAAGCCGAACCGCTTAGAGGTTTACGGCGGAGGAAAGATATTCGACATCAGCCACCGTTACACGCCGGAGATGCCGGCGTGGGAGTCTAAGGAGGGACTCTCGAATCACCTGAGACTGATCGCGAGCATGAAGAACGGATCGTTCGCTAACGTGTCGGAGATGAAACTGTCGGTTCACTCCGGAACGCACGTGGATGCTCCAGGACACTTCATCGACGAGTATTACGACGCTGGTTTCGATTGCGATTCGCTTGACCTCCAAACTCTAAACGGTGATTAGTCTTTGCCAGTCTTTTTCCAAATTAAAAAATGTTAAAAAAAAAAAAGTTAATTTGAGTTGTGTTATAGGTCCTGCTTTGTTGGTTGATGTTCCGAGAGACAAGAACATAACTGGTGAGTTGTTGTTGTCTGCTGTAGATAATTGCAAGTTGTGTTTTTTTGGTCAAAAATTAAGTTTTCTTTTTTGTTAAAAAATCTTGGTGTAATGTTTTGGGTTGAATTTAAATTAAAATTAAAATCTTTGGGTAATTGAATTATATTAGCTGAGGTGATGGAATCACTTCATATTCCAAGAGGAGTTCGTCGTGTGCTCTTCAGAACATCCAACACTGACAAGTAAATTCACGATACACAAATCTTACTGTCAAGATACCATAGCTTACTCTCTTCTCTCTTTTGAAGTTAATCTCATTCTTGTGGATTTGATCAGGCGGCTTATGTTTAAGAAAGAGTTTGATTCAAGCTTTTCTGGATTCATGACCGATGGGGCCAAGTGGTTGGTTGAGAACACAGACATCAAACTTGTTGGTAAGAGCTGTTTTTAAGGTTATCATACATGTCTCTGTTATTACATTTCCTGAAACGGGTTTAATTCTGCATTGTGGAATCCAGGGCTTGATTATCTTTCCTTTGCTGCTTTTGACGAGTCACCTGCAACGCACAAAGTTATACTTAGAGTAAGGGTGAGTATATCTTTCTCTATTAAAAAGTATCAAGTACCTATACATCGCTTCTGTTTCTTGGAAACCGCCATTGTATTAGGCTTCCCTGTGTTCTTTTTTGTTCTTGTGGGATATGATCAAACATCATTGACAAGAAAGTGAGAGAGATAGTTGGCTTAGGCTAACAAGTGAGAGTTTGCATGGTTACCAGGATATAATCCCTGTGGAAGCTCTGAA
>JAAMPC010000235.1:0-48208 GCA_016771965.1 Brassica carinata
ATGTGTGTCATCGGACGGTCCAGAGTGGTCCCCGTTTGGTTCGCTAAGATTCATCACAGAACATCTACGCCAGTCAACGCCTCCTCTTTTCTTGGTACGTTTCTTTTTTTCTGTCGCATTCATTTTATATTATTACTGTCAAAACAATGATGATGAAAAATCAATATACTAGTAAAATTAGATTTTGTGCATTTTGGTCCATATAAAGTGTGATAGAGGCAAGCAGTTAGGTTAGAAAGGAAGCTAGAACCGTTTCAGTTGTTGTCATTATCTTTTTTCTTCTCTCTTTGATTTGATGTTTTAACGTTTTCTCGAAGATCATACGATCCACGTGATTACATTATCTATACGTGTCTATTTCAAAAATATATTTCAAAATCAAAACTTTTTGGCCTCGACCATTTTAAAAAATCTTTTCCCCTATCGATCTTGATCGTGACTAGATGTGTATAAGGTATATTAAAACGTAGGGACGTCATGGGTTTTGTGGTGTTTGGGTCTTAAAACTTTAAGACAGAGAGAGCATATTGAGTACGATGGCTAGATGTCATGTTCACCATTGGTTTCTTTTGCTCTGTGTGAAGTTCTGAGCTTCAAAGATTCAGTCTTTCTCAACGGTCTTGATTGTGATATATTGCTTGGTGGGTCTCTTTGGTCTCTTTCGTGTTCCTTAGTGTTTAAAACACATATTCCACTTTTGTTGGATAATTATAAGGAACTTCATCCATTGGCCGACTAATCATCATATCAATAGAAAACAAAAACTGTGTAGATATTTTTGAAAATGCATGAAAGACATATTCGAATTTTTTTGGCAGTATCTCAATGGTTATACCTTAGTCATGACAATCAACATTTTACAATTATTGGTATCCATAATTTAAGTTGATCAGAGCATTGTTGTGAGCCATATACTTTGTTTTATCCATAGGATATATGCATAAACATTGGGTTTTTTTCCTCATAAAGCTATTCACATTGTCACAAAGTGGATCATTATGGTTTAGGGTCATCACTCATTAGCTTCCAACCTTATCCTTGCCAATTTTAGCATTCCCACTAGCTAAAAAATTGCTATATTTATCAACAGCATTAACTTTTATTTCTTACTATGGCAAAAGAAAGACAAAATAAATTAAATCATTTCTCCCACTACTATCTTCAATTTCATTTTCAACTAGACTTTGTCGCCGGTGGAATAATCTATAGATCAGTCTTATTAACGCTTGTTTTAATATTTTGTTCTATTCATATCAGGCATTTTCACGGCGGTTCTTGCCCTCTTCACCGACCTTAACATCCTACTAAACCTCGTATCCATTGGAACCCTATTCGTCTTCTACATGGTCGCAAACGCTCTCATTTTCAAGCGTTACGTCCCAGTAGGACCCACCAAGCCATGGCCGACACTCACTTTTCTCACACTATTCTCCACCATCTCTCTTGTCTTCACCCTCATCTGGCAACTTGCGCCACAAGGGAAGGTCAAGGCTTTCATGCTCGGTGCAAGTGCGGTGGTGGCTATAGCCACCGTGCTGATTTTCCGTTACGTGGTCCCTCAGGCGAACAAACCTGAGTTATGGGGAGTCCCGTTCATGCCGTGGACCCCGTGCGTGTCGATTTTCTTGAACATATTCTTGCTCGGTTCGTTGGACGCACCGTCGTACGTCCGGTTCGGGTACTTCTCCGGTTTGATCGTGCTTGTCTATTTGTTTTATGGTGTTCATGCGAGCTCTGACGCTGAAGCGAATGGGTGTTTTGGTGTGAGAGATGGACAAGACTTGAAAGAACTAATTGAAGTGTGAATAAGTGAACATTATTTAGTTTGCTTCCTTAAAACTAGCTTATGAAATAAAATAATAGCTTATGTAATTAAACTCTCTATTTTCCAAAAGGAGGGGGTTTTGAGCTAATAATGAAAGTTATCTCCGTGAGATTTCTGCAAAGGAAATCAAAGTCCACTGCAAATATATTTTGTTTTTCTCATGCAACAACAGCTAAACATTTGAGTAGAGAACAACAAAACAAATAAAAGTTTAAACGTTTAATTTCTTTTTAACTTCACTAATCCATATATCAAATTAAAACTCTCCGGCAAAGAAGACAACGACAACATCAGTCTTTGTCAATCGTATAAGGTAAGATCTGGTATGAAATAGTTATGTGATACACTCCCGTAATAAATGGATATGTTAGCTGGACATAAGCCTCTCATGAATACGAGAGATGGCATACAATTGATAGGGAAGGATCCCCATCTTTATCACGGGACACACATATGTGACTTTATCCGAAGCTTCAAATCCAACAATATCACCTTTTTTTCTTTCCACGAGCACTTGTTTCTAATTACTTGAGGATATAATACATTCTTTTTGTTATTTATATTTTTGTTCTCATACACAATATTGATAGCTGATATACGAAGTTGTTATGTTCTTAGCCTTTATACACTTACGAGGTTAGTGTATAATTGACCTTTTCTTACCGTTAAATATTCCTAAATATAAAAGACTATGTATACATGTCATCAGTAATGTTCTTAAATATCGATCCAAATGACATTTTTGATACCATTTCAAGTGTACTACATGTTACTTTAGCTTAAAGAACATTTATTTCGTGTTAGCTAGGAACTTCAATATTAAATGGTGGACAATATATTACATATTCTGCTGTATTTCCTATACCGTTCATTCGCTACAAACCAAAGTATATGCTCTAAAAGTTTTGGTTTATTAAATATGTTTTCATTTTTAGTTTAGTTTATAGTACTTAAGTTCTTTATTTTCTAATCTTTTTCTTGCAGAGGACTGTGTAAGTCAGGAGCGAATATGTAAATCGTAATCGAATAATCAAATCAGTCCAATTATTCTTTTATTGAACACTTCCAATAATTACGTGAGCATTTTGGTTAATTTAATATGCATAATTACATTTATATATTTCTAAGTGGATGATTTATATACCCGAATCTGAAATAAGTGTGTTTAAGTGGGAGACGACACTTGGTTATATTCTCTCTCTCGCTCTCTTTTTTTTTTTGGTGACTATATTCTTAGAGCTAGGACCCATACAAGAATAGCCCAATTTTTTCAAGATCTTCACATAGTTGGAAACTTTTTATTCGTATATTTTATTATATTTTTGGATTTGTTTTCAGAAAATATTCTGCCAATAAGAAAGATTTATTCTATTGGCAATACATAGATTTTATTTTTCTTATGCAACATCTAAACATTTGAGTAGTTTTTGTTAACTCAAAACATATTGTGTAACATTTGAGTAGTTTTTGTTAACTCAAAACATATTGTGTAACATTTGAGTAGTTACAAAAATTTAAACGTGTATTTTTTAACTACACTAATCCGTTTATTTATATTAAATTACACCTATCCGATAAAGAAGATTGCGACATTTAAACATCAATCTTTATCAATCGTATAAGGCAGGATCTGGTATGAAATAGATATGGCGTATTATATATGAATATATGATACACCCCTTACTAAATGGATACGTTAGCTAGACATAAGCCTCTCATGAATACGAGAGATGGCATACAATTGATAGCGAAGGGTCCCCATCTTTATCACGGACACACATACGTGACTTTATCCGAAGCTTCGAGTCCAACAATATCACCTTTTTTCTTTCCACGAGCACTTGTTTCTAATTACTTGAGGATATAATACATTCTTTTTGTTATTTATATTTTGTTCTCATACACAATATTGATAGCTGATATACGAAGTTGTTATGTTCTTAGCCTTTAATTATTCACTTACGAGGTCAGTGTGTTAGTGATCAATAACTTACCTTTTCGTACTGTTAAATATTCTCAAATATAAAAGACTATGTATACATGTCATCAGTAATGTTCTTACATATCGAACCAAATAACATTTTGATACCATTTCAAGTGTACTACATGTTACTTTAGCTTAAAGAACATTTATTTCGTGTTAGCTAGGAACTTCAATATTAAATGGTGGACAATATATTACATATTCTGCTGTATTTCCTATACCCTTCATTGGCTACAAACCTAAGTATATGCTCAAAAGTTTTGGTTTATTAAATATGTTTTCATTTTTAGTTTAGTTTATAGTACTTAAGTTCTTTATTTTCTAATCTTTTCTTGCAGAGGACTGTGTAAGTCAGGATCGAATCTGTAAATCTTAATCGAATAATCAAATCAGTCCAATTATTCTTTTATTGAACACTTCCAATAATTACGTGAGCATTTTGGTTAATTTAATATGCATAATTACATTTATATATTTCTAAGTGGATGATATATATACTCGAATCTGAAATAAGTGTGTTTAAGTGGGAGACGATATACTTGCTTACAATCTCGCTCTCTTTTTTTTGGTGACTATATTCTTAGAGCTAGGACCCATACAAGAATAGCCCAATTTTTCAAGATCTTCACATAGTTGGAAACTTTTTATTCATATATTTTTGGATTTGTTTTCAGAAAATATTCTGCCAATAAGAAAGATTTATTCTATTGGCAATACATAGATTTTATTTCTTTCTAGAAACAACACTTTACTTAAGCCACGAGTTTCATTCAAATCTAAATGTGAGTGTTCTCTTTCGGATTTGCCTTTGTCCTAGTCACAAACCTTAATGTTGGATTCTACATTGGATTACCAATATTTTGATACTTTGAGGATAACAATGACACCACTTTTTTCGCCCCGACGGCTATGAAAAAGGTGAATAAAATATGGTTTGGATTTAGATTTTAGGGTAAGAGTATTCTAGTATATGAACAAATTTAAAAAGGTATCATATGTAGTATAAATTGAGACTAGACTTGTAAGATGCAACAGAGTAGATGAAAAAGCCTATAGCTTAATCATGATTCAGTAGAGAATGGGACCACAAAAATGTCAACCTCTTTAAAACCGTTGAAGGCACAATCTAAGGCAAGTTGTGCAGAAGCTAGTGAGCCCATTACTCCAGAGCTAGATATAGCCATATAGGTATAATCTAATTACTTTCACTTTTCTGTTGACATTTTCATCACGATTTTTTTTTCGAATTTCTCATAAGCTTTGACATTCGCTTTACGAATCATTGTGATTGAATAATAGGCTCACCAAAAAAAAAATTGCAAGAGGGAAAAATAGCAAGAAGGATGAGACGCAAGACTTTTAATTTGATTCACATTAAAGAGGAAAGCTATTGGCAACTTGCAAATACCTTTCATTACATGATGTCTAAATCTTTGTCCTCAAGTTGGTCTTTTTTTTGGTCTTATTCAACGTTCCTAATCATACAATATGGATTCGCAGATCAACAACGACATCAATTGATTTCTAATTAAGCAAATTGAAGATAAAATAAGATAAAAAAAATCCATACTTTACTTCATAACAGTATATCTATTAACGCTCTGACTTTAACTGTGAACCTAATTGATTATCTTAACATAATACAAGAAATTATACCCACTCGAATTGTTTCTGGGACCAAAGTGGCTAAAGGATTTGTTAAATGGTTGATCTTTGTTTTTCAAGAAATAAAGTGTTTGAACACAAGAAAAGAAAACTCTAATTTGAAAACATATAATCTAAAACTATTAAAAAAAATTTTTAAATTTTTTTTATTTTTTATATCTCTAGGGTATTAGAGTTCTTTTACCTATTAAATAAAACATTTTGGTCATTTTTCTCCTTGTGTTATATTTTTGTGATCAAAACTTGAAAATGATCTATTTAGGAGAATTGCCCAACATTATTTCGTGTTAGCTAGGAACTTCAATATTAAACGGACAAAATATATTATTCTACAGTATTTCCTATACCCTTCATTGGCTACAAACCTAAGTATATGCTCAAAAGTTTTGGTTTGTTAAATATGTTTTCATTTTAAGTTTAGTTTATACTTAAGTTCTGTATTTTCTAATCTTTTCTTGCAGAGGACTGTGTAAGTCAGGATCGAATCTGTAAATCTTAATCGAATAATCAAATCAGTCCAATTATTCTTTTATTGAACACTCTCAATAATTACGTGAGCATTTTGGTTAATATAATATACATAATTACATTTATATATTTCTAAGTGGATGATATATATACTCGAATCTGAAATAAGTGTGTTTAAGTGGGAGACGATATACTTGCTTACAATCTCGCTCTCTTTTTTGTGACTATATTCCTAGAGATAGGGACCATCCATGAATAGCCCAATTTTTCAAGATCTTCACATTGTTGGAAACTTTTTATTCATATATTTTTGGATTTGTTTTCAGAAAATATTCTGCCAATAAGAAAGATTGATTCTATTGGCAATAACATATATTTAATCTCTTTCTAGAAACAACACTTTACTTAAGCCATGAGTTTCATTCCATCACCAAAAGGGTTGGTTCATTCAAATCTAAGTGTGAGCGTTCTCTTTCGAATTTGCCTTTATCCTAATCACAAACCTTAATGTTGGATTCTACATTGGATTACCATTAATTTGATCCTTCGAGGATAACAACTACACCACTTTTTTCCTCTCCGACGGCCATGAAAAAGGTGTATAAAATATGGTTCGGATTTAGAATAAAGTATTGTAGTATTTTGAACAAAAAAAAAAGGTATTGTATGTAGTATAAATTGAGACTAGCTAGACTTGTAAGATGCAATAGAGTAGATGAAAAAGCCTATAGCTTAATCATGATTCAATAGAGAATGGGACCACAAAATGTCAACCTCTTTAAAACCACTCAAGACGCAATCTAAGGCAAGTTGTGCAGAAGCTAGTGAGTCCATTAGTCCATAGCTAGATGTAGGTATAATATAATTACTTCACTTTTCGGTTGACATTTTCATTACGATTTTTCTCAACTTATCATAAGCTTTGACATTCGCTTTACGAATCATTGTGATCTTTATATTTGATAGCAAGTTGTTTGTCTCTCCAAAAAAGACCGCAAGAGGAAAAATAGCTAGAAGGATTAGAGTTACGACTTTTGATTAGATTCTCCTTAAACAGGGAAGTTCTTGGCAACTTGCAATACCTTCCACATATTTATCATCCATAAAGTTAAATTAAAGTTACAAAACATTCCATTCCATGATGTGTAAATCTTGTCCTCAACTTGGTCTTGGACATTATTCAACATTCCTAATCATACAATATGGACTCGCAGATTTTATATGTCTATTCTTTCACCAATTGATTAGATCAGCAAACCACATCAATTATTTTTTAACCAAACAAATCAGTAGAATAAGATAGGAGCGGACCTCGCCGTCCGGTGGTAGTGGGCGGGCTTTGGATGCAAACTCATTTCGGGTTCGATCCTCTTGATGCGGAAACTAATTAAGTCACAGTTATGGATACGTCCAGATAAAACCCGGAAATGACCTGTCGTGGAGTGCACTTCCCACCAAATTAGGTCTGTGTCTTTAACTAAAAAAATAAAAGAAGATACATAAACCATACTTTATAACAATATATCTATTAACACTTTGACTTTAACTGTGAACCTAATTGATTATCTTAACATAATACAAGAAATTATACCCACTCGAATTGTTTCTGGGACCAAAGTGGCTAAAGGATTTGTTAAATGGTTGATCTTTGTTTTTCAAGAAATAAAGTGTTTGAACACAAGAAAAGAAAACTCTAATACCATCACATTGATTTTGTAGATAGGCCTACAAATAGTGTGGGGCATTCAGGTTTTCGGTTCGGAGCGGTTCGGTTTATTTGATTTTTGGATCATTCGGGTTGGGGTGTTTAGGAACCGTTTAGGAACCTGACATTTTTCGGATCGGTTCGGTTCGGGTTGTGTCGGGTTCGGGTCAGATTTCTATTTTCTTTATAAAACCCAAAATGAAACCAAATTATATATAATTCGAATTTGGTTCGGGTTGAAAGCCCAAAAAACCAAAAAATATCAAAAACCCAGATTAAACCCGGAAAATAGAAAATATATTCAAAATATTCGAGTACTCGTTCGGTTTTTGGTTTGGTCCCGGTTTGGTTTCGATTTTTTGGGTTTAGAAATACAGGAACTGTTCGAATTTTTGTAATTTTCGGTCCGGTTTCGGTTTTGATTTTTTCGGTTCAGTTCCGGTTCGGTTTTCGGGTTTCGGATAATAAGCCCAGGACTACCTACAAACTTGAGAAAAGAGGATTTTAACTTCTCGGGCTAATGGGCCTCAGATAAGAATATTTATTTGGCCCAATCAAAATATGAGACTGATCCAGAAGTTAGGCCCCGTAAGCTGAATAGAAAACTAAACCCTAACGTGAGAACCTTTATTTATAAGGCAGTCTATCTCTTCCTTTCTTCTCTTCTCCATTTTTGCCGCCGCTTTCATCATCTTCCTAGCAGGTACGCTTCGTCAATCTAAGAAACTGCTGAATCCCCGAGGAACATAGGAACCATAAGTGTTTGATCTATTCTCTATCTGTGAAAGGTGTAGAAATGCTAGTCTTAGGTTTTGGCTAGGTTCACCAATATCTTAAGTTTTGGCTAGATTCACCAATGTCTTGTGTGTTGCTGTGTTGTTAGTATCATACCATAATGTTGAAAATTCAGACATAACTACTTCAATGTGTTCTTTTTAAGACATGAGTTTCTCTTTGGTTCTCAGGTAAAGTAAGTTAAAAAAGGTAACTGAAAAGATGGGGCGTGTCAGAACCAAGACCGTGAAGAAATCATCTCGTCAGGTCATAGAGAAGTACTACTCTCGCATGACACTCGACTTCCACACCAACAAGAAGATCCTCGAAGAAGTCGCAATCATCCCATCCAAACGTCTCCGCAACAAGATCGCTGGATTCTCCACCCATCTGATGAAACGTATCCAGAAGGGACCGGTCCGCGGCATCTCGCTCAAGCTTCAGGAGGAAGAGCGCGAGCGACGCATGGACTTTGTCCCCGACGAGTCTGCTATCAAGACCGATGTGATCAAGGTCGACAAGGAGACGCTGGAGATGCTTGCTTCTCTCGGGATGTCTGACGCTCATGGCTTCTCTGAAGTCGAGGCACAGGCGGCGCCTTCTTTTGCTAGGCCACCAAGAAGGTTCTGAGGAGGTTGTTTATCAGTCGAATCAAGGGAGGAATCTTTAGATTTGGCTGTTGTTGTTTCGAAGTTAGGGACAAAAAAGACTTGCTGCTGTTTTTGAAATGTTATTGTTTCTGTATACTCTCTTTCTATTCCATGGTTTCTAAGTTTTGCATGATCGTTTGTCTTGTGAAACAACTTGATCCAGGCCTTTGGCTTTCGGTGTCAAATTCATTTCACCATAATATTGGTCACTAATTAGTCATTATCAAAATGGCTTATAATCAAACCAGAGCGTTTGAAATAACTACACATATCATATAAGTTCATAATCTTGAGATACAGTTTAATAATAGAGATGGAGTTCTTAAGCCATACTTTCGCATAATGTTTTAAACTTATTTAAATCCAGCTTTTAGAAACTATTGGAATTTATATATATATAGACATCCCCACCAGGTACTGGAATAACTTCCAAGTGACACAAACCAGAGCGTCTTGGGGAGTCAATGAGTTGTTCCAAGACACCAGGATTGTGTTTCTCTCCAGTAGAAGACTGCTTCAAACGTAGCACGAGCTTCTTGAGTGTTATAGAGTTCTTCAGAAAGAATGTAGCCAATTTCAGTTCAGTAGCCAACTCCGTGACCAGGCTTTCCATTTCAACAGATTCGAGAGACGATACCAAACAACGAGGCAGCAAAGTGGAGGACTGATCTCAGAACTTGCAAAGTTTGAAGCCAGATTGTTTACCAATGTCAAGTGTTTCAGATTGGAGCAGCTCTCAAGAAGGATTGGCAATAGTAGAAGGGATAAGTTTAAGCACATAGTGGCACGCAAACGAGTCAAGCCATGAAATTTAGGGAGTGTGTCCACGTACGGGTGACTGCATATGAACTGTAACCAAACAAAGTGAGAGAAAACAAAAAAAAAAAGAATAATGATTAATAAGAGTGTCGTCAGATTATATACCTCCAGAGTTCTCCATGACATGGTCATATCTTAAAAAAATGATTAATAAGACTTTGTCATTAGCGAAATCAGAGCTGTCTAGTTCTAACCGTGGAACCCATCTCCAGAGGTAACTCCATCTAGACGACAAAACACTTGTCCGAACCGCTTGCTCAGTTGTAACTTGTAAGAAAGCTGAGTATGTGACATAACAACGGTTCAGGTAATAAACTTATCATAACAACGGGTCACTGGTTGGGCTGACATCTGTAGGCCCGATAAATTATGGGCCCGATCTTTGCTTCGTCACCTTTTTCGAGGCAGCTTCATCTCTCCCTCGCAAACTCAGACGCTTTTTGTCCACTTTAGTAAATTTTTATTTATGCCTAAGTGACCCAAATTAAGTATGTCGTCTCTGCAAAGGAAGAACGTACTTGGTGGGTTCACGACGAACTTTTTGAGACAATGCAGAATCTCGCCTAGAAGAAACCTTGCGAATTCTCGTTTTCGAAATCTCTCTGTATTGACTACCTACTACGAGCAAGAGGATTTTGCATATAAGTATGAGTTTTCGAATCGTAACGTCTTTCAAGCTTCGGACTTCATCGAAATTTTGCAGCTTTGTGGTAGAAACAGAGAATTTCTGGAAGCCAAAGCTTGCCATGGGAAGATGATCCGCCGTCTTGATCTGGATGGAGATGTGACTACTCTCTCGAATGTTCTGATCAATTCTTATTCAAAATGTGGTTTTGTGGAGCTTGCACGCAAAGTGTTCGATGGAATGCGCGAGAGAAGCTTGGTTTCTTGGAACACCATGATTGGTTTGTACACGCGGAACAGAATGGAGTTAGAAGCGTTGAATACGTTCTTGTATATGCGAAAGGAAGGAGTTGAGTTTAGCGAATTCACGATCTCGAGTGTCCTCTCTGCTTGTGGGGCAAACTGCGATGATGCCTTGGCATGCAAACAACTGCACTGTTTGTCACTCAAAGCCTGCCTCGACACGCACGTGTACGTTGGAACTGCTCTGCTTGATCTCTACGCGAAATGCGGGATGATCGAGGAGTCAGTGCAGGTTTTCGAGTTTATGCAGGACAAAAGCTCGGTCACATGGAGTTCTATGGTGGCGGGTTATGTTCAGAACAGAAGCTACGAAGAGGCTCTGCTTCTTTACCGCAGAGGTCAGAGAATGAGTCTAGAGCAGAATCAGTTCACGTTATCTTCAGTGATCTGCGCTTGCTCGAATCTGGCTGCTTTGATAGAAGGGAAACAGATGCATGCTGTTATACACAAGACCGGGTATGCTTCTAATGTCTTTGTTGCATCCTCTGCGGTGGATATGTATGCTAAATGCGGAAGCTTGAGAGAGTCTTATATCATCTTCTCTGAAGTGGGAGAGAAGAATATGGAGATCTGGAACACGATTATCTCGGGTTTGCAAAGCATGCTCGTCCAAAGGAAGCGATGATCTTGTTTGAGAAAATGCAGCAAGGTGGAATGCAACCAAACGAGGTTACTTTAGTTCCTTGTTGTCGGTTTGTGGTCATACCGGTTTGGTCGAGGAAGGAGGAGAATTTTCAGATTCATGAGAAGCAAGTACGGTGTTTCGCCGAACGTGGTTCATTACTCTTGTATGGTTGACGTTCTTGGTCGTGCTGGACTATTGTCTGAAGCGTTTGAGTTGATAAAGTTACACTCTTTTTCTATTCCATGGTTTTATGTTTTGATGATCGTTTTTCTTATGATGCCTTTATATAGTTGTTTCTCATACTGACTCAATGTTTTGATCAAAATGAAAAGATTTAAACTAAAATGTTAAATAATTAATTTATATATGAACATTTATAATTTTTAGTAGAGTATTAAAGGGATTGAAATGCTTTTATCTTTTTTGAGGAGAAATTAAAATTTTATTTTTCACCAAAAATCTGTATCACAATCTGAGAAAGAGGGTCTAATAGGGTCTCAGCTTAACATTATTGATTTAGAATTGGGCCTGTTATTGGGCCTGTTCGTGGATAAAACACCTTTTAATCTATCTTCTCAGTCTCAAACTAAGGAAGAACCTACTTGGGTTCACGATGAACTTATGCAAAATCTTACCCAGAAGAATCCATGCGTGTTCTCTTTCGAAATCTCTCTGTATTGACTACCTACTACGAGCAAGAGGATTTTGCATATAAGTATGAGTTTTCGAATCGTAACGTCTTTCAAGCTTCGGACTTCATCGAAATTTTGCAGCTTTGTGGTAGAAACAG
This sequence comes from Brassica carinata, assembly GCA_016771965.1. Classification (NCBI taxonomy): domain Eukaryota; kingdom Viridiplantae; phylum Streptophyta; class Magnoliopsida; order Brassicales; family Brassicaceae; genus Brassica; species Brassica carinata. The sequence continues at coordinate 12,233 of JAAMPC010000235.1, forward strand.
AGAATTTCTGGAAGCCAAAGCTTGCCATGGGAAGATGATCCGCCGTCTTGATCTGGATGGAGATGTGACTACTCTCTCGAATGTTCTGATCAATTCTTATTCAAAATGTGGTTTTGTGGAGCTTGCACGCAAAGTGTTCGATGGAATGCGCGAGAGAAGCTTGGTTTCTTGGAACACCATGATTGGTTTGTACACGCGGAACAGAATGGAGTTAGAAGCGTTGAATACGTTCTTGTATATGCGAAAGGAAGGAGTTGAGTTTAGCGAATTCACGATCTCGAGTGTCCTCTCTGCTTGTGGGGCAAACTGCGATGATGCCTTGGCATGCAAACAACTGCACTGTTTGTCACTCAAAGCCTGCCTCGACACGCACGTGTACGTTGGAACTGCTCTGCTTGATCTCTACGCGAAATGCGGGATGATCGAGGAGTCAGTGCAGGTTTTCGAGTTTATGCAGGACAAAAGCTCGGTCACATGGAGTTCTATGGTGGCGGGTTATGTTCAGAACAGAAGCTACGAAGAGGCTCTGCTTCTTTACCGCAGAGGTCAGAGAATGAGTCTAGAGCAGAATCAGTTCACGTTATCTTCAGTGATCTGCGCTTGCTCGAATCTGGCTGCTTTGATAGAAGGGAAACAGATGCATGCTGTTATACACAAGACCGGGTATGCTTCTAATGTCTTTGTTGCATCCTCTGCGGTGGATATGTATGCTAAATGCGGAAGCTTGAGAGAGTCTTATATCATCTTCTCTGAAGTGGGAGAGAAGAATATGGAGATCTGGAACACGATTATCTCGGGGTTTGCAAAGCATGCTCGTCCAAAGGAAGCGATGATCTTGTTTGAGAAAATGCAGCAAGGTGGAATGCAACCAAACGAGGTTACTTTTAGTTCCTTGTTGTCGGTTTGTGGTCATACCGGTTTGGTCGAGGAAGGGAGGAGAATTTTCAGATTCATGAGAAGCAAGTACGGTGTTTCGCCGAACGTGGTTCATTACTCTTGTATGGTTGACGTTCTTGGTCGTGCTGGACTATTGTCTGAAGCGTTTGAGTTGATAAAGTCTATCCCTTTCGATCCTACTGCTTCTATATGGGGCTCTCTACTTGCTTCTTGTCGTGTCTATAAAAATCTCGAGCTGGCAGAGGTTGCAGCTAAGGAGCTGTTCAGTTTAGAGCCGGAGAATGCGGGTAATCACGTCTTGCTATCCAACATATACGCGGCGAACAAACAGTGGGAAGAAATCGCCAATTCGAGAAAGCTTCTCAGAGACAGCAGCGAAGTGAAGAAAGTGAGAGGAAAAAGCTGGATTGAAATCAAGGACAAGGTCCACGTTTTCAGTGTTGGAGAGAGCGGTCATCCGAGAATCCGTGAGATCTGTTCGAAGCTAGAAAGTCTGGTGATCGAGTTGGGGAAGTTTGGGTATAAACCAAGGGTAGAACACGAACTGCACGACGTGGAGGAAAGGAAGAAAGAGGAGCTTCTGATGCAGCACAGCGAGAAGCTGGCTTTGGTTTTTGGTCTGATGTGTTTGCCAGAGGGTTCTAGTGTTAGGATCATGAAGAACCTGAGGATCTGCGTGGACTGTCATGAGTTCATGAAGGCTGCATCTATGGCCACGAGAAGATTAATCATTGTTAGAGATGTTAATAGGTTCCACCATTTTAGTGATGGTCATTGTTCTTGTGGAGAATTTTGGTGACTATATAACCAACCACACGTTTAACATATTACAAATATAAAACTAAACCAAACCAAACCAAACCAAACAGATAGAAGGAGTGTTTTGAGGAGCCTAGACACTATATAATATAATTATAACTGTTTTGTTCCTGATGAATCTCTCCTTGTTCAATGGGAGTCAGGATCTTTACCAAAACCCATCATGGCATGAGTAGCTAGCATCATGCCTCTTCGACCCATCTCCATAAACCGACCGACTAAAGGGAAGCTAACCGTGTCTCTGTTCCTCAGAGGTTTCTTGTCCCACCTTATATAACATCATTTACACAACAATCGAGTTTAAATGAAATGACACAAAGGATATAGAGAAAGGGATGGGGAGTTAGTAGTTATTATTACCAGTCTTCGTGTCGGACAATCTTCCCATTCTCGACATAGAGTTTGATAAGAGATCATGTCTATGTCCTTTCCCATGATCTTGTAGTGTTGTTTGTTGTCTATTAGTATCTGTTTTTATTCCATAAGTTGTTTCTTATAGTTAGATAATGAAAAAGTTACCCTTAAAGATCAGATTATAGTAGTAACTAGTAACGAGGAGTAGGCTAAAACAAGAAGACTCTAACCTCTTTCTTCCCCGGTGCGATATCATTTTCTTGAACGTGGTATTCAACTATCTTCGACTCACCAAAAACTGTAAGGGAAATATGGTGTGAGATTGAGTAGTAGTACCATCATCATAGTAGTAAAGAATGGAGTGAGATTATATACCTTAGAGAGTGAATAAAATGCTGATTTGATTTGCTTCACCCTGTAAAGCCGAGGGCAGAAGATGAAATTTCATAGTAAGGAATATGAAGGCATTAGTAGGATGAGCAGATTACCCTTGAGCATGTGTAAGAGGGTCCTCAAACGAAGCATTTGGTGCGTACATGTCAAAGTCGTTGGCTTTGCGCTAGCCCCATACCTGTAAAATCCCACAACTCTCTGCGTTTAGACATCAGAATCAAATTCAACACACAACTCAAAATGCCATGAAAACAAACTTGTGATTTGCACTGTAATCAAATATGTGACTTGAGATGCAAGAAACAAGTATGAGGCGATTAATCGCAGTTATGAAGCAGCCATGCCTTAAAAACTTACAAGTACCACTATAATCAAGTGGACAACCCAAATAAAAACATCAGAATCTGAACAAAAACGAGGAAAAAAAATCAAACAGAAGCCATAAGAAAATAATATGGGGCTCACAAGTTGAGGATATGAGGCATGATTTGATCAGAGAATCGAGTTTGTTTGAATTCACAAGCTCCTTTTCCCTCGAATTCCCTTGCCTGATCCGTCGCCGCAGCTCCAGTTTCACCTAGCAGGAACACAAAAACAGAGGATTTATTATTACATCAATAATCAGATCCAAGAGGAAGATGAAGATCCATCAAAATAATCAGATCGTACAAGTAAAAAAATCTTAAGAAGGTTTCAGTGGAATTATAATCGAACGAACCTGGACTCGGAAGATTATCGCCTTTCCCCATTTGATGTGTTTCAGAGATGTGAAAAAATGAATTACGAAACTGAAGCGAGGGAAGTAATGTTAATTTGGTATGGCTCGTGGTGGGTTATCGTCCACGTGGCGCAACCATCTCCATATGTGCTTTCACTTTTGACCCTTTGATTATTCCAACCGGTTTGAACTTTTATGAACCGTCATGGTAACTGAATCGCTTTTGCAACTTGAAAATATGTGTTGTGTTCAGTTTCATGAGTTTCTTTCTTAAAACAAAAGATTAAATTCTATAAAAATACATCAACTAAATTTCGTTAAAACATTTTACCACTCAAATTTTTCTATCGTGGAATATAATATTTCAATTTATTAACTTTTAAAACTATAGTATAACCTCTATAAATTAATTTCGATAAATTAATAATCTCTATAAATTAATAAATTTTGTTGGTAGGTTCAAAATTTGACAAAATCGATAAAATAATAAGATAATAGTTTTTGAAAATTCTTTGTAAATATATTGTCTCATTAAAATCATAAATTAATAATTTATATATATACATATTTTATATAAGTAAGAACATATTACTATATTGTTTTTAATATTCTCAATGGAATTATCTTTATATTTTCTTAACACTTAATATATTTTAATGAGATTTAGTAATATTATATCTAAAACCAAATTTAAGTTATATGCAATATATATTATATACACCAAATAATATAATAAAATTAATATAAATGTAAAATTTCATAAAATAACAATTAATGTCTATACAGTAGAATCAAATAATCTTCTTATCTTAGAATAAATATATCTTAAAATAAGGAATCTAAATAAAATTTTTTATAAATTAATATCTCTATAAATTAATAAAATTTCAAAGTTCCAATATTATTAATTTATAAAGGTTCTACTGTATGTTTATTTTAATACTAAAACTTTTTATTATCGAATTTAATACTTCAACTAATTATTTTGTTTATTTTAATACACTAACTTTTAAAACTATGTTTACTTTAATATTCCGTCATTTCTTACTTCTTGCCCATTACATAATCTTGATGCATTCTTGGTGTGACACACGCTTTCTCTCTATGCTTCTACATCACTTTCTTCAACTTCACCAATTTCTCATTTATCACTAAGACATTTCCCGCATTATGCTATAAAAGCATATCACTACATGTTCTAGGAAGTTCTTAATGATAAATGAGGGGTTACACAAGGGTTAAATAAGTTGGTTTAATGGTTAAAGAGAGAAAAGATACAAGAATCGTATTGGTATCAACTATTGCAACGGTAACCAAAATAGATCTCTGCTATAAACGCCTGCCCTTTGCAGGAAAGAGCAAAATCTTTGTAATCAAAATAGGATACATCAGTATGTTGATAACAAAGATTTTGCCTATCTCTCCCTCTTCCGACAAAGGGCTTCGTTTATAGCCGAAATCTATTTGGTTTACCAGAACTTCCATATCTTGTGTTTACCCTCTGGATTTGTAGTTAGTGATGGGTTTGTTCTGGCTACATTGGCAAATACGTAGATGATATTTGGTTTACCCTTGAGTAGATGTGAGTATGTTCCACAAGTATGCCTTATAAATTTATATATATGTACAAAAATATTATACTCTATGTTAGAATCTCTGTGGGTGGATGAACGAGTTAGAATCTCTGTGGGTCAGGTTCTTCTCACTTGGACTGGAACTTGCTTGATCTGACCAAACTGAATATGAACTAAAGACAAGAACCTCTCAAAGAAGACTAACGGTTTCTATGTTTGTAAAAAAAGACTAATATCTCACTTCCTGTTTGGGGTTTAACGTAATAGTCTAGTGTTAACCCATTTGCCATGGAAGAGGTCAACTTGATTCTAGAAGCTATCATCAATCTGATGAATGTTGATCCAAGATTTATGCACAAAACGTATGATTACATGAGAAAGGGAATTATAAAATCTTAGTAGACTTTCACAAGTGAAATCGCTTGGAGATGAATGTTTGAGTGCACACAAAACTAAAGTGTGTGGAAACGGTGGGTTTATCCCGGTGAAGCACGTGGTACCGCAGGTAATCCCCATTCATCCTCAGCCTGAGCTCGGCCAGGTTGAGCTCCTGTTGTTCGTCCTCCCGGTTGGTGGTGGAGGCAAGTCAAGTTCATCAAAGATCGGTTCCGTATCGGGCTGGAGATAGGAAGGTACACCGTCTGCTTCAGTCTCGTTTCCCATGTCAGCTTCAAGAGCATCAAGCTCTACATTCACAAACACACATGGCAATAAGTTTCTACCGACTCTCACAAGCAGCAGCAGCAGCATCAGAGAGTAGAATTCAATGAAGAAAATACTTACCGCCCATGAGGTCATCTTCGTCAATGTCATCAGGAACATTGTAGCTCCTACCAAGCGTCTCTTGAATTTCGGAACTCACATCCATCAAGTCCATCATCTCGTCTTGTAGATTCTGTTGTGATACAATAAACAATACAACAATCAAAAGGAATAATATCTTAGGAAGCGAGAGCTTGAAATAACAAAAAAACTAAAACTAAAAAAATACATCAATGTCTTGAATCTTGACGGTTTTCATCATTCCTTTCAACTCCTTGTTAGCAGACTTCAACGCTGTCATCTGCAATGAATCAAGTTATTCAAAAGATTTATCCACACTCATGTACATAAAAGCAGTGTTTTAAAACCGGACCGACCCGATGGTTGGACCGGGTTCGACTATGAACCGATCATATAGCCGGATTGGTCTAGTAATTGGTTCGACCATGAACCGGCCACATAGCGGATTATATTTCAAAGTTATTAAGCCAATAAAACCATTAAAACTATCAAAATCTATAAACCATCCATATAGAGAAAGGGATGGGGAGTTAGTAGTTATTATTACCAGTCTTCGTGTCGGACGATCTTCCCGTTCTCAACAGAGAGTTTAATGAGAGAGATCATATCTATGTCCTTTCCCATGATCTTGTAGTGTTGTTTGTTGTCGATTAGTATCTGTTTTTGTTTCCCCATAAGTTGTTTCTGATGTTTAGATAGTGATAAGGTTACCCTCAAGATTATAGTATAGTAGTAACGAGTAGGCTAAAACAAGAAGACTCTAACCTCTTTCTTCCCCGGTGCGATATCACTTTCTTGAACTTGATATTCAACTATTTTCGACTCACCAAACACCTGAAAGGAAAAATATGATGTGAGATTGAGTCTTTTTTTGCATAAAGGTAGTTCCATCGTCATGGTAGTAAAGAATGGAGTGAGGATTCTATACCTTGGAGAGCGAATAAAATGCTGATTTGATTTGCTTCACCCTGAAAAGCAAGCCAAGGACATAGAACATTGAAATTTCAAAAGCAGAGTAAATTAAGATTATGGACGTGTTATTATTAGTTTGGATGAGCATGTATGTACCCTTGAGCATGTGTTAAAGGGTCCTCAAACGAAGCATTTGGCGCGTACATGTCAAAATCGTTTGCTTTTGCGCTAGCCCCATACCTGTAAAATCCCACAACTCTCTGCGTTTAGACATCAGAATCAAATTCAACACACAACTCAAAATGCCATGAAAACAAACTTGTGATCTGCCCTGTAATCAAATGCAAAGTGACTTGAGATGCAAGAAACAAGTATCAGTGATTAACCTAAGAAAAAGCTAATGAAACAGTCATGCCTTAAAAATTAAAACCACTATAATTCAAGTGGACAACTCAATAATAAACATCAGAATCTGAACAAAATCGAGAAAAAAAAATCAAACAGAAAGCCATATAAAAATAATCTGGGGGACTCACAAGTTGAGGATATGAGGCATGATTGTATCAGAGAATCGAGTCTGTTTGAATTCACAAGCTCCTTTTCCCTCGCATTCCCTTGCCGGATCCGTTGCTGCCGCCGCTCCAGTTTCACCTAGCAGAAACAAAACAGAGGATTATTATTATTCATCATCGATAATCAGATCCAAGAGGAAGATGAAGAGGTCGACAACCAATCCATCGATAATCAGATCGTACAAGTAAAAAAAGAAAAATCTTAAAGAAGGTTTCAGTGGAATATAATTGAAACGAACCTGGACTCGGATTATCGTCTTTCCCCATTCGATGTGTTTCAGAGATTGTTGAAAAATGAATTACGAAACTGCAGCGAGGGAAGTATATGTTATTTGGTATGGCTCGTGGTGGATTATCGTCCACGTGGCGCAATCATCTCCATATGTGCTTTCACTTTTGACCCTTTGATTATTCCAACCGGTTTGAACTTTTATGAACCGTCATGGTAACTGAATCGCTTTTGCAACTTGAAAATTATGTGTTGTGTTCAGTTTCATGAGTTTCTTTCTTAAAACAAAAGATTAAATTCTATAAAAATACATCAACTAAATTTCGTTAAAACATTTTACCACTCAAATTTTTCTATCGTGGAATATAATATTTCAATTTATTAACTTTTAAAACTATAGTATAACCTCTATAAATTAATACTCGATAAATTAATAATCTCTATAAATTAATAAATTTTGTTTAAGTTCAAAATTTGACACAAATCGATAAAATAATAAGATAATAGTTTTTAGAAAATTCTTTGTAAATATATTGTCTCATTAAAATCATAAATTAATAATTTATATATATACATATTTTATATAAGTAAGAACATATTACTATATTGTTTTTTTTAATATTCTCAATGGAATTATCTTTATATTTTCTTAACACTTAATATATTTTAATGAGATTTAGTAATATTATATCTAAAACCAAATTTAAGTTATATGCAATATATATTATATACACCAAATAATATAATAAAATTAATATAAATGTAAAATTTCATAAAATAACAATTAATGTCTATACAGTAGAATCAAATAATCTTCTTATCTTAGAATAAATATATCTTAAAATAAGGAATCTAAATAAAATTTTTTTATAAATTTATCTCTATAAATTAATAAAATTTCAAAGTTCCAATATTATTAATTTATAAAGGTTCTACTGTATGTTTATTTTAATACTAAAACTTTTTATTATCGAATTTAATACTTCAACTAATTATTTTGTTTATTTTAATACACTAACTTTTAAAACTATGTTTACTTTAATATTCCGTCATTTCTTACTTCTTGCCCATTACCTAATCTCTACCTAAATGATCTTTGATGCATTATTGGTGTGACACACGCTCTCTCTATGCTTCTACATCACTTTCTTCAACTTTCATGAATCTCTCGTTAAGACATTTACCCCATTATGCTATAAAAGCATATCACTACATGTTCTAGGAAGTTCTTAATGATAAATGAGGGGTTGCAATGTAGTTAAATAAGTTGGTTTAATGGTTAAAGAGAGAAAAGATACAAGAATCGTATTGGTATCAACTATTGCAACGGTAACCAAAATAGATCTCTGCTATAAACGCCTGCCCTTTAGGAAAGAGCAAAATCTTTGTAATCAAAATAGGATACATCAGTATGTTGATAACAAAGATTTTGCCCCTCCCTCTTCCGACAAAGGGCTTCGTTTATAGCCGAAATCTATTTTGGTTTACCAGAACTTCCATATCTTGTGTTTACCCTCTGGATTTGTAGTTAGTGATGGGTTTGTTCTGGCTACATTGGCAAATACGTAGATGATATTTGGTTTACCCTTGAGTAGATGTGAGTATGTTCCACAAGTATGCCTTATAAATTTATATATATGTACAAAAATATTATACTCTATGTTAGAATCTCTGTGGGTGGATGAACGAGTTAGAATCTCTGTGGGTCAGGTTCTTCTCACTTGGACTGGAACTTGCTTGATCTGACCAAACTGAATATGAACTAAAGACAAGAACCTCTCACAAGAAGACTAACGGTTTCTATGTTTGTAAAAAAAAAGACTAATATCTCACTTCCTGTTTGGGGTTTAACGTAATAGTCTAGTGTTAACCCATTTGCCATGGAAGACTCGGTCAACTTGATTCTAGAAGCTATCATCAATCTGATGAATGTTGATCCAAGATTTATGCACAAAACGTATGATTACATGAGAAAGGGAATTATAAAATCTTAGTAGACTTTCACAAGTGAAATCGCTTGGAGATGAATGTTTGAGTGCACACAAAACTAAAGTGTGTGGAAACGGTGGGTTTATCCCCGGAGTGAAGCACGTGGTACCGCAGGTAATCCCCATTCATCCTCAGCCTGAGCTCGGCCAGGTTGAGCTCCTGTTGTTTGCGTCCTCCCGGTTGGTGGTGGAGGCAAGTCAAGCCCTTCATCAAGATCCGGTTCCGTATCGGGCTGGAGATAGGAAGGTACACCGTCTGCTTCAGTCTCGTTTCCCATGTCAGCTTCAAGAGCATCAAGCTCTACATTCACAAACACACATGGCAATAAGTTTCTACCGACTCTCACAAGCAGCAGCAGCATCAGAGAGTAGAATTCAATGAAGAAAATACTTACCGCCCATGAGGTCATCTTCGTCAATGTCATCAGGAACATTGTAGCTCCTACCAAGCGTCTCTTGAATTTCGGAACTCACATCCATCAAGTCCATCATCTCGTCTTGTAGATTCTGTTGTGATACAATAAACAATACAACAATCAAAAGGAATAATATCTTAGGAAGCGAGAGCTTGAAATAACAAAAAAACTAAAACTAAAAAACGTACATCAATGTCTTGAATCTTGACGGTTTTCATCATTCCTTTCAACTCCTTGTTAGCAGACTTCAACGCTGTCATCTGCAATGAATCAAGTTATTCAAAAGATTTATCCACACTCATGTACATAAAAGCAGTGTTTTTAAACCGGACCCGACCATGGTTGGACGGGTTCAATATGAACCGATCATATAGCGGATTGGTCTAGTAATTGGTTCGACCATGAACCGGCCACATAGCGGATTATATTTCAAAGTTATTAAGCATAAAAATTAAAACTATAAACTATCAAAAATCCATATCCAACAAATATACTAATTTAATATTTTATTTATTCAAAATTAATTTATATTTAGATAATGAAAAGTTACCCTTAAAGATCAGATTATAGTAGTAACTAGTAACGAGGAGTAGGCTAAAACAAGAAGAGTCTCTAACCTCTTTCTTCCCCGGTGCGATATCATTTTCTTGAACGTGGTATTCAACTATCTTCGACTCACCAAAAACTGTAAGGGGAAATATGGTGTGAGATTGAGTAGTAGTACCATCATCATAGTAGTAAAGAATGGAGTGAGATTATATACCTTAGAGAGTGAATAAAATGCTGATTTGATTTGCTTCACCCTGTAAAGCCGAGGGCAGAAGATGAAATTTCATAGTAAGGAATATGAAGGCATTAGTAGGATGAGCAGATTACCCTTGAGCATGTGTAAGAGGGTCCTCAAACGAAGCATTTGGTGCGTACATGTCAAAGTCGTTGGCTTTGCGCTAGCCCCATACCTGTAAAATCCCACAACTCTCTGCGTTTAGACATCAGAATCAAATTCAACACACAACTCAAAATGCCATGAAAACAAACTTGTGATTTGCACTGTAATCAAATATGTGACTTGAGATGCAAGAAACAAGTATGAGGCGATTAATCGCAGTTATGAAGCAGCCATGCCTTAAAAACTTACAAGTACCACTATAATTCAAGTGGACAACTCAATAAAAAACATCAGAATCTGAACAAAATCGAGAAAAAAAAATCAAACAGAAGCCATAAGAAAATAATATGGGGCTCACAAGTTGAGGATATGAGGCATGATTGTATCAGAGAATCGAGTCTGTTTGAATTCACAAGCTCCTTTTCCCTCGAATTCCCTTGCCTGATCCGTCGCCGCAGCTCCAGTTTCACCTAGCAGGAACACAAAAACAGAGGATTATTATTACATCAATAATCAGATCCAAGAGGAAGATGAAGATCCATCAAAATAATCAGATCGTACAAGTAAAAAAATCTTAAGAAGGTTTCAGTGGAATTATAATCGAACGAACCTGGACTCGGAAGATTATCGCCTTTCCCCATTTGATGTGTTTCAGAGATGTGAAAAAAATGAATTACGAAACTGAAGCGAGGGAAGTAATGTTAATTTGGTATGGCTCGTGGTGGGTTATCGTCCACGTGGCGCAACCATCTCCATATGTGCTTTCACTTTTGACCCTTTGATTATTCCAACCGGTTTGAACTTTTTATGAACCGTCATGGTAACTGAATCGCTTTTGCAACTTGAAAATTATGTGTTGTGTTCAGTTTCATGAGTTTCTTTCTTAAAACAAAAGATTAAATTCTATAAAAATACATCAACTAAATTTCGTTAAAACATTTTACCACTCAAATTTTTCTATCGTGGAATATAATATTTCAATTTATTAACTTTTAAAACTATAGTATAACCTCTATAAATTAATACTCGATAAATTAATAATCTCTATAAATTAATAAATTTTGTTGGGCCAGTTCAAAATTTGACACAAATCGATAAAATAATAAGATAATAGTTTTTTAGAAAATTCTTTGTAAATATATTGTCTCATTAAAATCATAAATTAATAATTTATATATATACATATTTTATATAAGTAAGAACATATTACTATATTGTTTTTTTTAATATTCTCAATGGAATTATCTTTATATTTTCTTAACACTTAATATATTTTAATGAGATTTAGTAATATTATATCTAAAACCAAATTTAAGTTATATGCAATATATATTATATACACCAAATAATATAATAAAATTAATATAAATGTAAAATTTCATAAAATAACAATTAATGTCTATACAGTAGAATCAAATAATCTTCTTATCTTAGAATAAATATATCTTAAAATAAGGAATCTAAATAAAAATTTTTTTATAAATTAATATCTCTATAAATTAATAAAATTTCAAAGTTCCAATATTATTAATTTATAAAGGTTCTACTGTATGTTTATTTTAATACTAAAACTTTTTATTATCGAATTTAATACTTCAACTAATTATTTTGTTTATTTTAATACACTAACTTTTAAAACTATGTTTACTTTAATATTCCGTCATTTCTTACTTCTTGCCCATTACATAATCTTGATGCATTCTTGGTGTGACACACGCTTTCTCTCTATGCTTCTACATCACTTTCTTCAACTTCACCAATTTCTCATTTATCACTAAGACATTTCCCGCATTATGCTATAAAAGCATATCACTACATGTTCTAGGAAGTTCTTAATGATAAATGAGGGGTTGCACGTAAGGGTTAAATAAGTTGGTTTAATGGTTAAAGAGAGAAAAGATACAAGAATCGTATTGGTATCAACTATTGCAACGGTAACCAAAATAGATCTCTGCTATAAACGCCTGCCCTTTGCAGGAAAGAGCAAAATCTTTGTAATCAAAATAGGATACATCAGTATGTTGATAACAAAGATTTTGCCCCTATCTCTCCCTCTTCCGACAAAGGGCTTCGTTTATAGCCGAAATCTATTTTGGTTTACCAGAACTTCCATATCTTGTGTTTACCCTCTGGATTTGTAGTTAGTGATGGGTTTGTTCTGGCTACATTGGCAAATACGTAGATGATATTTGGTTTACCCTTGAGTAGATGTGAGTATGTTCCACAAGTATGCCTTATAAATTTATATATATGTACAAAAATATTATACTCTATGTTAGAATCTCTGTGGGTGGATGAACGAGTTAGAATCTCTGTGGGTCAGGTTCTTCTCACTTGGACTGGAACTTGCTTGATCTGACCAAACTGAATATGAACTAAAGACAAGAACCTCTCACATGAAGACTTAGGGTCCGACTGGTGGCCAATTCACAGTAGCAAAGGAATGAATAGAAAAGAGCGTTGAGGAAAAATTGGCGGGAATGAAAAAGAATGGTTGTTCTCCTCAAATTTTACAAGGAACATTTTGTTCTTTATTTCTCCGCAAAAAGGAATGAGGGGAATGAGAAGAAAAATTTATTCCTTGTGAATGGTGAATTTTTAGGAATGTTGAGGAATCGTTATTCCAATGATTCCCAGTCACAATTCCTAATGGTTTCTATGTTTGTAAAAAAGACTAATATCTCACTTCCTGTTTGGGGTTTAACGTAATAGTCTAGTGTTAACCCATTTGCCATGGAAGACTCGGTCAACTTGATTCTAGAAGCTATCATCAATCTGATGAATGTTGATCCAAGATTTATGCACAAAACGTATGATTACATGAGAAAGGGAATTATAAAAATCTTAGTAGACTTTCACAAGTGAAATCGCTTGGAGATGAATGTTTGAGTGCACACAAAACTAAAGTGTGTGGAAACGGTGGGTTTATCCCCGGAGTGAAGCACGTGGTACCGCAGGTAATCCCCATTCATCCTCAGCCTGAGCTCGCGGTTGAGCTCCTGTTGTTCGTCCTCCCGGTTGGTGGTGGAGGCAAGTCAAGCCCTTCATCAAGATCCGGTTCCGTATCGGGCTGGAGATAGGAAGGTACACCGTCTGCTTCAGTCTCGTTTCCCATGTCAGCTTCAAGAGCATCAAGCTCTACATTCACAAACACACATGGCAATAAGTTTCTACCGACTCTCACAAGCAGCAGCAGCAGCATCAGAGAGTAGAATTCAATGAAGAAAATACTTACCGCCCATGAGGTCATCTTCGTCAATGTCATCAGGAACATTGTAGCTCCTACCAAGCGTCTCTTGAATTTCGGAACTCACATCCATCAAGTCCATCATCTCGTCTTGTAGATTCTGTTGTGATACAATAAACAATACAACAATCAAAAGGAATAATATCTTAGGAAGCGAGAGCTTGAAATAACAAAAAAAAAACTAAAACTAAAAAAAAACGTACATCAATGTCTTGAATCTTGACGGTTTTCATCATTCCTTTCAACTCCTTGTTAGCAGACTTCAACGCTGTCATCTGCAATGAATCAAGTTATTCAAAAGATTTATCCACACTCATGTACATAAAAGCAGTGTTTTAAAACCGGACCGACCGATGGTTGGACCGGGTGAACCGATCATATAGCGGATTGGTCTAGTAATTGGTTCGACCATGAACCGCCACATAGCGGATTATATTTCAAAGTTATTAAGCCAATAAAACCATTAAAACTATCAAAATCTATAAACCATCCATATAAACAAGAAACTAATTTATATTTATAATATTTTATGTTCAAAATTAATTTATATTTTAACTATGCATCATGTTTACTAATATTACATTTATATTTACATACTAAGGCTGTCATCTGCAAGTAGGCAAAGATTCTCAAAAGATTTATCCAAATTCGTGTACATAAAAGCATCAATCAAAAAACACATGAGATATAAGTATAGAAGTAAGGAGATAGATACAGTTTGTTATAAATTAATATCTCTATAAATTAATAAAATTTCAAAGTTCCAATATTATTAATTTATAAAGGTTCTACTGTATGTTTATTTTAATACTAAAACTTTTTATTATCGAATTTAATACTTCAACTAATTATTTTGTTTATTTTAATACACTAACTTTTAAAACTATGTTTACTTTAATATTCCGTCATTTCTTACTTCTTGCCCATTACATAATCTTGATGCATTCTTGGTGTGACACACGCTTTCTCTCTATGCTTCTACATCACTTTCTTCAACTTCACCAATTTCTCATTTATCACTAAGACATTTCCCGCATTATGCTATAAAAGCATATCACTACATGTTCTAGGAAGTTCTTAATGATAAATGAGGGGTTGCACGTAAGGGTTAAATAAGTTGGTTTAATGGTTAAAGAGAGAAAAGATACAAGAATCGTATTGGTATCAACTATTGCAACGGTAACCAAAATAGATCTCTGCTATAAACGCCTGCCCTTTGCAGGAAAGAGCAAAATCTTTGTAATCAAAATAGGATACATCAGTATGTTGATAACAAAGATTTTGCCCCTTGTCTCTCCCTCTTCCGACAAAGGGCTTCGTTTATAGCCGAAATCTATTTTGGTTTACCAGAACTTCCATATCTTGTGTTTACCCTCTGGATTTGTAGTTAGTGATGGGTTTGTTCTGGCTACATTGGCAAATACGTAGATGATATTTGGTTTACCCTTGAGTAGATGTGAGTATGTTCCACAAGTATGCCTTATAAATTTATATATATGTACAAAAATATTATACTCTATGTTAGAATCTCTGTGGGTGGATGAACGAGTTAGAATCTCTGTGGGTCAGGTTCTTCTCACTTGGACTGGAACTTGCTTGATCTGACCAAACTGAATATGAACTAAAGACAAGAACCTCTCACAAGAAGACTAACGGTTTCTATGTTTGTAAAAAAAAAGACTAATATCTCACTTCCTGTTTGGGGTTTAACGTAATAGTCTAGTGTTAACCCATTTGCCATGGAAGACTCGGTCAACTTGATTCTAGAAGCTATCATCAATCTGATGAATGTTGATCCAAGATTTATGCACAAAACGTATGATTACATGAGAAAGGGAATTATAAAATCTTAGTAGACTTTCACAAGTGAAATCGCTTGGAGATGAATGTTTGAGTGCACACAAAACTAAAGTGTGTGGAAACGGTGGGTTTATCCCCGAAGTGATGCACGTGGTACCGCAGGTAATCCCCATTCATCCTCAGCCTGAGCTCGGCCAGGTTGAGCTCCTGTTGTTCGTCCTCCCGGTTGGTGGTGGAGGCAAGTCAAGCCCTTCATCAAGATCGGTTCCGTATCGGGCTGGAGATAGGAAGGTACACCGTCTGCTTCAGTCTCGTTTCCCATGTCAGCTTCAAGAGCATCAAGCTCTACATTCACAACACACATGGCAATAAGTTTCTACCGACTCTCACAAGCAGCAGCAGCAGCATCAGAGAGTAGAATTCAATGAAGAAAATACTTACCGCCCATGAGGTCATCTTCGTCAATGTCATCAGGAACATTGTAGCTCCTACCAAGCGTCTCTTGAATTTCGGAACTCACATCCATCAAGTCCATCATCTCGTCTTGTAGATTCTGTTGTGATACAATAAACAATACAACAATCAAAAGGAATAATATCTTAGGAAGCGAGAGCTTGAAATAACAAAAAAACTAAAACTAAAAAACGTACATCAATGTCTTGAATCTTGACGGTTTTCATCATTCCTTTCAACTCCTTGTTAGCTGATTTCAACGCTGTCATCTGCAATTAATCAAGTTTTTATAAGATTTATCCACATTCATGTAGATAAAAGCAGTGTTTTAAAACGGACCGACCGATGGTTGGACCGGTTCGATATGAACCGATCATATAGCGGATTGGTCTAGTAATTGGTTCGACCATGAACCGCCACATAGCCGGATTATATTTCAAAGTTATTAAGCCAATAAAAACCATTAAAACTATCAAAAATCTATAAACCATCCATATAAACAAGAAACTAATTTATATTTATAATATTTTATGTTCAAAATTAATTTATATTTTAACTATGCATCATGTTTACTAATATTACATTTATATTTACATACTAAGGCTGTCATCTGCAAGTAGGCAAAGATTCTCAAAAGATTTATCCAAATTCGTGTACATAAAAAGCATCAATCAAAAAAACACATGAGATATAAGTATAGAAGTAAGGAGATAGATACAGTTTGTTGAGCATCTTTGAGGCCTTCAGCAGCAAAAGAAACTTGATCAAGGTTGAAAGTCTGATTATAGAGCATGTCACGTTGTCCTTCATACCTTTATCACAAAAAAAAAATCATGATTATTAAATTAAACCATTTTGAAAAAAGCATGAACAAGGATGATCTCATCTCTCATACATTTTCTTTTGCTTGAGAACTCGCATAGCACGAGCTTTGATAGCTTCCTGAGCAGGACCAGGGCGTGTCCTTTTGATCTGGTCCTTGTATTTGCAGAGCTCAGCGTCAAGCCTCTTCACCTTATCCTCCACCGACTCTCCTCTTTTATTGATCTGAAAAAAAAAACAACAATAAGGAAGGGATTAACTATAGATAATAATATTTATAAACACTATTACCAAATCCCTAATCATTCTACATTCCTCTTAACGATTTCGAGACGCAAGAATCGAACTAATAAAAGAGGAATCGAAAAGGAGAAAGCAAACCCGATCAGAGGCATCTTGGATGGAAGGTGGAGGCTCTTTGCTGTTCTTCGCGCCGAATATTCTCTTCATCTTCAACAACAAATCTGTGAAAACGATAGATTTGAGATACACAGACAGACACGAGATTTATCGAAGAAGACAGACGAGCTCGAGGAGGAGGAGGAGGAGGAGGAGGAGGAGGGGAAGCTTTGCCTAATAGAATTCCGTATTTTATCGATTTTCTCCAATAAAAAAAAGTGTTTTATTCACCTTTTATATTTTTTTTTTTAATAATTAATTTTTTACCAAAAAAAATAAGAAAAATCATAATACTCGAGAGAAAACGAGTAATGAGACTTTGAAAATTTCAATTGCACTAGCGTGTTACTAGTAAAACAAGATGGAGATGCAAATAGTCTTTATTATTATTATTATTATTATTATTTATTTTTTTTGCATTGGTCGTTGTTGAACAGCTCTTTGTTCATGGCACTTTTGTTGAAAATCCAGTTTGTGTCAATGGTTTATTCCTTCTATAAGGTTTACAAGATTCTACTTTCTCTTTGTTCTCTAAGAAGGTTAAATAAGTTATTCTACTTCCTCTGTTCTGTGGAGATACCTAAACAACTACACGATGGAACTAATCAAGTTTCGAAACACAAGTCTTATGACAAAATCTCATTGACAATCTTGGCTTGTGCATTTGTCTCATATATTATCAGAAGAAACTCGTGTCTGTCTTTTGGTTTTGTAACTTTAAAACAGAGTGAAACTTAGAGTTTAAGAGCAATGCTAAAGCTTTTCTCTAGTCCCATCTTCACTGGACCTCCTGTGATGCTTCCCTTTTGCATCATCGCCACAAACTCCTTATAGTCTATTCTCCCGTCCTGCAAAAACAACAATTCAATATCCTCAACATTCTCATCATTTATAACCAAAATACTCAACAAGATTTTAAGGAGCTTTACATTGTCTTGATCAACATCACGCATCATTTCTTCTATGCGGACATCCTCAACACCAAACTCCTCACAAGCTTGTTGAAGCTCGTCCGGTGTGATATAACCGCTCCCATCTTTGTCAAAGTATGTAAAGGCTGCAAACAAATGATCCTCTCTCTCTATTTTGTTTAGATGCAATGTTGCCGCTATGAACTCTTTGTAGTCTATTGTTCCACTGTTGTCCACATCCGCCTGTATATTCACATTCACATTGTTCATAACCATAGTTAACAAACTAGCAAGGGGCTGGGTTGGTGATAACTTACAGCTTGCATCAAGTCGAGAATCTCAGACTCTTTGAGATTAGCACCTACTCGTTTCAGTCCTGCTTTCAGCTCTTCGAACGTTATCTGACCGCTCTTGTCCGCATCTATCATATTAAACATCTCTTTCAACCCTGCTATTTCTTCTTCAGACAAGCTCTCAGCAATCACCTACAACAACAAGGCATCAAAAAGAGACTAAACTTAACCTTTTGCATTGTCTCTTTCTTTCCACACATAACAAGAAGAAGAAGAGAATCCACTTACTCTAAGAGCCATTTTCTTGAACTTGTTCATCGCAGAGAACTGCTTCATACGGCTCAGAACAGCAGAATCCAGAGGCTTGTCTGGAGCCACGCCGTCCACTTGTACCCATGGGTGACCTGTTCACAAGCAAAACTTCATTAGAGAGATAGAGATACATTGTACAGGTTTCAGATAGAACTAACTTACATAGTACTTGGTGTGCAGTTAGTCTCTTCTTGGGATCCCTAACAAGCATTTTCCTCACCAAGTCTTTTGCGCTTTCAGATATGCTTGGCCAGGGATCTGATGAGAAGTCAAGATCACCATGGAGAACCTGTTCGAATATACCTTGTTCGGATTCTAAATGTACAGAAAAATAAAAACAAAGAGGACAAGTGAGAGATGTTTTGTTTTATAAATAAATATATAACACTTTCTTACCAGCCCAGAAAGGAGGAACTCCACTTAACAAAATGTACACAATCACTCCAGCACTCCACACATCAGCTTCAGGACCATACTGCTTCCTCAAAACTTCAGGAGCTACATAGTACGGACTACCAACAACATCTGTAAACACATCATCTGCCAAAGAGGAAGGATCAAAGATTAAAAAAATCTCGAAAAACGAATTAGCTCAACTGGAAATAACCCTGACCCCATTGTGTCAGAGGTCTCCAGTTCGAATGTTACAATGAATCCAAACCTGGTTTAAAGAACATAGACAATCCAAAATCAATAGTCTTCAACAGTGAATCCTCGTCTTTACTAACAAACAAAAAGTTCTCAGGCTTGAGGTCTCGATGCATAACACCAAGAGAATGACAAGCCTCCACAACACCAACAATAGTTCTCGTCAGCTCAGCGGCTTTCCTCTCAGTGTAATGACCGCTCTGGATAATCCTATCGAAAAGCTCGCCGCCCGCGCAGCACTCCATCACTAAGTGCACCGCCACAACGTCCTCGTACGCTCCTTTGATGGATATGACGTTCTGGTGACCTGCCAAGTGATGCATTATCCAAATCTCGCGTCTCACGTCTTCCACGTCCTCGTCGGTCAGGAGCTTCCTCTTGGCGATGGACTTGCAGGCAAACTCTTTCCCTGTGGACTTCTCCACGCAGAGGAAAGTGGTTCCGAATTGGCCTTGTCCGAGTTTTCTTCCCAAGAGTAGAACTCCTTGAAGTTTTCGGTATTTCTTTGGAGCACTGACTCGGTCCTGAGGCCTGCGCTGGTCACTCTCTTCATGTGTTTGGGATTCTAATGTTGTAGTCTAATGTTAACCTATTTACCATGGAAGACTCGGTCCATTTGGTTTTAAAAGCTATCAATGTGATGAATGTGGATCCAAGGTTAATGATACTGTTATGCACAAAACGTAATGATTGCATAAGAAAAAGGATTTATAAAAATCTTAGTAGACTTTCACAAGTGAAATCGCTTGGAGATGAATCTTTGAATGTACACAAACAGAAGTGTGTGAAAACGGTGGGTTTATCCCCGAAGTGATGCACGTGGTACCGCTGGCAATCCCCATTCATCCTCAGCCTGAGCTCGTCCGGGCTGAGCTCCTGTTGTTTGTGTTCTCCCCGTTGGTGGTGGAGGCAAGTCAAGTCCTTCATCAAGATCAGGTTCTGTATCGGGTTGGAGATAGGAAGGCACACCGTCTGCTTCGGTCTCGTTTCCCATGTCAGCTTCAAGAGCATCAAGCTCTGTAATTCACAACACACATGGCAATAAGTAGCAGAAGCAGAAAGTGGGGATATATTAGAAAAGAATGTGTCAACAACATTACCGCCCATGAGGTCATCTTCGTCAATGTCGTCAGGAACATTGTAGCTCCTACCAAGTGTCTCTTGAATTTCAGAACTCACATCCATCAAGTCCATCATCTCATCTTGTAAATTCTGTTGTGATACAATAAACAATACAACAATCAAAAGGAATAATATCTTAGGAAGCGAGAGCTTGAAATAACAAAAAAACTAAAACTAAAAAACGTACATCAATATCTTGAATCTTGACGGTTTTCATCATTCCTTTCAACTCCTTGTTGGCAGATTTCAACGCTGTCATCTGCAGTTTAGCAAGGTTTTCACAAGGTTTGTCAACATGAGAATTTGGTTTAGGAAGATAAGAAGAAGGAGGAGAAAGATACAGTTTGTTGAGCATCTTTGAGGCCTTCAGCAGCAAAAGAAACTTGATCAAGGTTGAAAGTCTGATTGTACAGCATGTCACGTTGCCCTTCATACCTAATCAACACAAGAACATGATTTATTAACTAAACCATTGAGAGAGAAGAGAAGCATGCACTTTCACATATACAAAGATGATGGCTCATCTCCCTCTCTCTCTCGCTTACATTTTCTTTTGCTTGAGAACACGCATAGCACGAGCTTTGATAGCTTCCTGAGCAGGACCAGGTCTAGTCCTTTTAATCTGGTCTTTGTATTTGCAAAGCTCAGCATCAAGCCTCTTCACCTTATCTTCCACTGATTCTCCTCTTTTATTGATCTGCAAAATACATTAGAGGATAAAAAGATCAAGCTACAAGTTCGCATAGCTCTTCAATCTATCATCTCTACCATCACCTCTTCTTCATCTATAGATATTCCTCTGAGAGAGCTCAACAATGTATAAAAAAGCCTCACAAATCGGAAGAAGACCAGAAACACTATTACCAATCCCTAATCATTCCTCTAACGAGCAAGAATCAAAACAAAACAAACGAGAAATCGAGAAGTAAGTAGCAAACCCGATCAGAGGCATCCTGGATGGAGGGTGGAGGCTCTTTGTTATTCTTCGCACCGAATATTCTCTTCATCTTCAACAACAAATCTGTGAAAACGATAGATTTGAGATACACAGACAGACACGAGATTTATCGAAGAAGACAGACGAGCTCGAGGAGGAGGAGGAGGAGGAGGAGGAGGAGGAGGAAGCTTTGCCTAATAGAATTCCGTATTTATCGATTTCCTCAACAAAAAAAAGAGTTATTTATTCACCTTTATATTATTATTTTTTTGGGGTCAATTCACCTTTATCGCTATTTTTTAATAATTAAATTTTACCTAAAAAAGAATTAAGAAAAATCATAAGAAAACGAGTAAAGAGACTTTTGAAATTTTCAATTGCACTAGCGTGTTACTAGTAAAACAAGATGGAGATGCAAATAGTCTTTATTATTATTATTATTATTATTATTATTTTTTGCATTGGTCGTTGTTGACCAGCTCTTTGTTCTTGGCAATCTCTCTGTCATGAAGCTTGTTGAAAATCCAGTAGAGTGTCAATGGTTACTTTCTTTTATAAGGTTTTGAAGATTCTACTTTCTCTTTGTTCTCTAAGAAGGTTAAAACTACTCTGTTCTGTGGAGATACCTAAACAACTACACGATGGAACTAATCAAGTTTCGAAACACAAGTCTTATGACAAAATCTCATCCAAAAGAGAATATGTGCATTTTGTCTTCAACACAATCAAAATCATATATCATCAGAAGAAACTCTTGTCTTTGTCTTTTGGTTTTGTAACTTCAAAAAAGAGATTGAAACTATTTAGAGTTTAAGAGCAATGCTAATGCTTTTCTCTAAGTCCCATCATCACTGGACCTCCTCCTCCTGTCATGCTTCCCTTTTGCATCATCGCCACAAACTCGTTATAGTCTATTCTCCCGTCCTGCAACAACAACAATTCAATATGCTCTCATCATTTATAACCAAAATACTCCAACAAGATTTTAAGGAGCTTTACATTGTCTTGATCAACATCACGCATCATTTCTTCTATGCGGACATCCTCAACACCAAACTCCTCCTGCAAGCGTGGCTCGTGGATATAACCGCTCCATCCTAAAGTACGTAAACGCCGCAAACAAATGGTCCTCTCTCTTTTTGTTTAGATGCAATGTTGCCGCTATGAACTCTTTGTAGTCTATTGTTCCACTGTTGTCCACATCCGCCTGTATATTCACATTCACATTGTTCATAACCATAGTTAACAAACTAGCAAGGGGGGTTATAACTTACAGCTTGCATCAAGTCGAGAATCTCAGACTCTTTGAGATTAGCACCTACTCGTTTTAGTCCTGCTTTCAGTTCTTCGAAAGTTATCTGTCCGCTCTTGTCCGCATCTATCATATTAAACATCTCTTTCAACCCTGCTATTTCTTCTTCAGACAAGCTCTCAGCTATGACCTACAACAACAAGGCATCAAAAGAGACTAAACTTAACCTTTTGCATTGTCTCTTTCTTACCATACATACCAAGAAGAAGAGAATCCGCTTACTCTGAGAGCCATTTTCTTGAACTTGTTCATTGCAGAAAACTGCTTCATACGGCTCAGTACAGCAGAATCCAGAGGTTTGTCTGGAGCCACACCGTCCACTTGTACCCATGGGTGACCTGTTACACAAGCAAAAACTCTTCATTTACAGATAGAAGAACCATGGCACAAATGCATTTCTACATGACAATATATCTTGAAACTTACATAGTACTTGGTGTGCAGTTAATCTTCTCTTGGGATCCCTAACAAGCATTTTCCTCACCAAGTCTTTTGCACTTTCAGATATGCTCGGCCAGGGATCAGATGAAAAGTCAAGTTCACCGTGGAGAACCTGTTCGAAAATACCTTGTTCTGATTCTGAATGTACAGAAAAATAAAAACAAAGAGGACAAGTGAGAGATGTTTTGTTTTTATAAATAAATATATAACACTTTCTTACCAGCCCAGAAAGGAGGAACTCCACTTAACAAAATGTAAACAATCACTCCAGCACTCCACACATCAGCTTCAGGACCATACTGCTTCCTCAGAACTTCAGGAGCTACATAATACGGACTACCAACAACATCTGTAAACACATCATCTGCAAAAGAGGAAGGATCAAAGATTAAAAAAATCTCGAAAAACGAATTAGCTCAACTGGAAATAACCCTGACCCCATTGTGTCAGAGGTCTCCAGTTCGAATGTTACAATGAATCCAAACCTGGTTTAAAGAACATAGACAATCCAAAATCAATAGTCTTCAACAGTGAATCCTCGTCTTTACTAACAAACAAAAGTTCTCAGGCTTGAGATCACGATGCATCACACCAAGCGAATGACAAGCCTCCACAACTCCAACAATGGTTCTAGTCAGCTCAGCAGCTTTCCTCTCAGTGTAGTGACCGCGCTGAATAATCCTATCAAAAAGCTCGCCTCCTGCGCAACACTCCATCACGAGGTGCACCGCCACAACATCCTCGTAAGCTCCTCTGATGGATATGACGTTCTTGTGACCTGCCAAGTGATGCATTATCCAAATCTCGCGTCTCAC
The DNA here is from genome assembly GCA_016771965.1 of Brassica carinata. NCBI lineage: Eukaryota > Viridiplantae > Streptophyta > Magnoliopsida > Brassicales > Brassicaceae > Brassica > Brassica carinata. Next base: position 36,289 of record JAAMPC010000235.1, read on the forward strand.
GTCTTCCACGTCCTCGTCGGTTAATAGCTTTCTTTTGGCGATGGACTTGCAGGCAAACTCTTTCCCTGTGGACTTCTCCACGCAGAGGAAAGTGGTTCCGAATGGCCTTGTCCGAGTTTTCTTCCCAAGGAGTAGAACTCCTTGAAGTTTTCGGTTTTCCTCTGGAGGACTGACTGAGTCCTGAGGCCTGCACTGGTCACTCTCTTCATGTGTTTGGGCTTCTTAGGCTTAGCTGGAGCTTCATCAGCTTGTTGTTGTGTCTCCTCCTTGGTCTCCTCTGGCTTAGTCTCCTCTTGCGTTTCTAGCCCTTTCAGGCTGACTCTCTATCTCAATGTTAGTGCCACCTGGCTTTGGCATTGTGAGCTGTTCAGGAGGTTTGTTCAGGACTTCGCTAGGCAATGGAGAAGAAGCTCTCCTGAAACAGAATCTCCATTGCTCTGGGAAACGGAATCATCTGCTGCATCTCGTGGCCGCCACATAGCAGCGGAAACAGAGTGAAGGAAACCATTTCTAGTTGGTCCAACACAAGTATTACCCATCACTACTCTTTATTCCAAAAATAGCAATCAAGATCTGATCACAAAACAAATCTAATCTCATTGAAAGTCAAATCCTTTTCTATGCTGAGACATTCAAACATCAAACCTCGAAGTTAAGATCAAAAGGGTATTGGAAAGTTTGTGAATTGAAACGAATAAAGATAAGAGATGGATGCAATGAAACAAACACAGATAGTAGAAATCTCCCTTCAGACAAGAACAGGAAAAAAAAAAAAAAAAAAGAGATCTGGGGGGGAGTAAATGAAAAATAGAAGGATAATTTAAGAGCACTACACTTGCATAAACCGTAGGGACATTGTTAATTTAATTGGGAGAATAGGAGGGAGAGTCAAAGAACAGAAAAGACTAAACCAGTTTGAAAGACGCGTTTAGTTTTTTTTTTTTTCTCTGTGTATGATTTATCTATCAACCCGAGTTTTACGCTGCGGTTTGTCTTTGATTAATTTGTTCTTTCTTTCCAAAAGTCTCAACCTTTTCTTCAATCTTGGCAACTTCTAAAAAAGCAGCGGTAGTAGCCTCTCTCAAATCTCAAAAGCGTCTAATTGGGTTTCAATTTTTCAATAAGTATTACCTTTTTATTTTTGAACAACCAATAAGTATTACCATAAGCCATTTTTTTCCCCTTCAGTGGCAAGGCCCATGTGGACTTCACGAGAAAGAAAGATAGTAATTTCCCACGAGAAAGATGATAGTTTCTCATCCAATTAAAAGCATTGCGAGAAGAAAAAACCTTCCCATCATAGATTATGTCAAGTTCCGTATACATTCTTATCTTGTGACTTTGGTGTTCTAAACATATCATTACATCATGATCCTTACTCCTCGTTGCCTTTTGGACCGGTCCTAACGGAACGCTCAAGTGTCTGAAAAATCTAAACAAAGAAAAATAAGCTCTATTGTTTTCACTTGTCATGAGAAGATGGTAATCAGTATTCAAAAGGCAGGTTTTGTGTGCAGTCCTCGATGATGCAAATCCAGTAACTTACTTTTAACGTTCTGAAGTGTGACAGCTTAAAGCTATACCAGTCGTCGGTTTAGTTATTTATGATTTACGTTTGGTTAAGCTGGTTTATTTCATTAACCGGTTTGTTGGTACAATCATACTATATGTACTGGTGATACGACCATTTTAGATAATTAATCAAAAACATAAACTTTATCTTCTTCCTTAAACTCTCTCTCTCTATCATCGTCATCATTCAACATCTATCATCACCATCATCACACGAATCCAGCATCTTCGAGATGATCTTTCTTCCCTTTTAAATCGTCTTCTAGACCTGTGTTCACTAATCTTCGGATCCTCGGTGTACACTAGTTTTACTGTCTCATGAAGATGATCACCATCCAGACTTGAATCAATTTTCATCGAGCGTGTAAGCTAAAGTATGCTCCGAGAAATTGCAAGAACAAAGGATCACTATCACACTTGTAGAAGCCGGTAAACCAGACTGACCTAAACGATATAATAAAAGCGAAGGTAAGGAAATAGACGAACGTAAAAAACGAATACAAGAACGATAAGAAAACGTATTCGCAAACAGACATGGAGTCGAGATATGATATATTTCTTTAACTCAAAATATTCGCTCGAATATAGAGTCCCGTGATACAACCATGGCGCATCGAATCACGCTTCACTCGTGATCGCCTCTATCGAACTATAAACTATAATGAAACATTCTCGTATTTATGACTTACGCTAAGGGATTTTTGCTGTTGGTTTCGATGTAAAGAAAAGTGAGAAATGAAGAGGAGGAGAGTCTGTATTAAAGAGGAGACGAGGAGCGGTTTTAAGCTGCTGCGAGCGTTTTCGAAAATCTTTCAAAGATCTCAGAGTGGAACATTGAGCAGATTTCTCCGCAAGTTTCTCTCTTGTTGACTCGTTCTAATCCATTTCGAACAGATAAACTTTGTATCATTTTTATACGAATTACATGTCGTTTACACACAAATGTCATGCTGTTTTTTAGAAATGAACTGGCAAAACGTTGAGGTTAAGTTGGTCCAAAACGAATCACACGCCGAGCCGTGGCGGCGTGGCGAAGGAGCTTCCTTTCCTCGAGCCGTTTAATATCTCATGTCATAAAGACATATATATATTCCTCAAAATCAACTCTTCCTATCAATTTGAGATGTTGTTAAATTCATTTCATTAAAGCCAGCAAAGCTTTTTATAAGAACCGGTAGGTCCATTTCATTTTCACATTTGCCATATATTATTTGAGCCATTAGGCTTAATAATTAGGCCAATTACTTCAGTGGAAATTATATCTCAAGAGAGAAGAGAGAGAAGGAGATCTACTCGGCGTTGACGGCGTGGCGTCCGTGCGTCGCCGAGCTTTGTTTTCCTTCTTGGTTTTGGTCTTTACCGCTTCCTCTTCACAGATCCGTCAACGGTTGCCTTGTCGGAGCTCTGACGCCGAGGTTTGCCATCAGAGGAGAGTCGGCTTTGGAGTAACGGCGCGGCCGTTTTGAAGGCTTGCGGTGGAGATGGAGCGGCTTGCATGTTGTAGTCTTTCTACCCGGAGATGGAGGCTAACCTAGATCCATCATCGCCGGTCTTGTCGCGGGTAGGGTGGAGGCTTTCTCGCTTCTACCGACGCTTCTAGCTTCCGGAAGAGGAGGCTCAATCAGCTCCTTCTTCGCCGGCTTTTGTCACGGAGGGTGGAGGCTAACAAAGCTCGGCTACCGTTGTGGAATCCCGTGTCTTTTGGGTTGAGGTGACGGTTTCGAAGTTTTGAAGGTTGAGGTGGGCCGGGTCAGATTTGGACCCGTGGTCGCAGCGTTGAGATCTCAAGAAGAAGTAGATCTCGCCACGCTTACGTTTGTTTGAAGGGAGGTTAGCGGTGGTTCTCGTCGTGCTTGTCTAGGGTTTCCGGTGGTTCATGCGGAAGAGATCTCGTTCAACGATTGAACTCTCCGACGGAAGACAAGGCGTCCGAGAAGTCCGATGGCGGAGGCTCGTAGGCTCGGAGTTCCGCGAAAAGTTGTGACGGTGGAAGCGTCGGTGGCTGTCGCGAGGATGGGGCGACTAAGTTGATGCGGGCGACACGTGGCGGACGGATGAACGGTCGTGTTACGCTCGCCTCCTTCCAGCGCATCGGAGCAAGCCCAGCGTAGAGCGTGGGCCTTGGGACATGTTTCTTATTTGGGCTTCGGTGTTCTTTTTGTTGTCCATCTCATATTTGGGTTTTGTGGGTTGTAAACCGGTGAATTTAGGCTTCGTGGGGTAGGCTCATTTAATCAATATAACTTCAATTTGAAAAAAAGGCTTAATAATTAGGTCTAACAACACTAACATTCTCAAACTATTTAACAATTTTTGTGCACAAACTATTTAACATTTAATATTTGACCTTTCTTACGTGTGTTGAAGCTAGGTAGAATTTGCATACGATATTGTTTTGGTAAGAAAATTAAATAATGAAAAAGAAAGTAACTTTAACAAAAGAAAACGACGCCGCATTTCGTCGTCGTTTTGCCGTCTAGTCTGGTACAGAGATTGTTGTTGTGGTGTGGAAAAACGTGAGCCAACCCACGTTTCAAGAAAAAACACACAACTGCATCTCAAAACGCCTTCTTTAGTCTCTCTCTCTCTCATTATTTTATATAAACTCTCAATCTGCTTTAAAAGCGTTTATTAACTACTACTTTTATCACGAAAAAAGATTTGCTGATATTCTCTGGTGTTGCTGTGTGTGTGTGTGCTCTTCACTTGTAAGCTCTTCTGAGTGCTCTTCTTCACTTGTAAGCTCTTTCTTTCTTCCTCCATTACACTGCTGGGATCTTGCATTTTCTTTCCCCCAATATATACTTTCAGCTCTTACCCATTTTTGCTTAGATTGAATCTTGTTTGAGTAAAACTTTATGGGATGAAAATTAGAAAAGATCTCTTAAAATAATGTCTTTGTTCATCTTTGTTTGAGACCCCAACAGTGAATCTCAAAAAAGCTTTGTTCTTTATCTAAAAATGCTTGCTTTTTTTCTTATATCGTCTCACTGTTGAAAAAGGTTTCTTCTTTGGACATTTGAAGCTAAGAAATGAGAGCTCTTTCGTATCTTGATTGTTGTTCTGTCTTTGTTGTTTTTGTTTTCTTCCAGAACTGCCCCCTGTTAACGTAAAATGAGCAAAGTTCCAGTAAGGATCCTTCTATGGATGTGTTGCTGTGTGTGGGTTTGTAACGGAGATGATGGAGAGTATATGCTCTACAAGGATCCCAAACAGAAGGTCTCAGATCGAGTTGTTGATTTGCTTGGTAGAATGACTCTTGAAGAGAAGATTGGTCAGATGGTTCAGATTGACAGAAGTGTTGCCACTGTCAACATCATGAGAGATTACTTCATTGGCAGTGTCCTGAGTGGTGGTGGGAGTGCTCCACTCCCTGAAGCAACTGCTCAGAACTGGGTTGATATGATCAATGAGTATCAGAAAGGAGCTCTCGTGAGCCGTTTGGGCATTCCTATGATATATGGCATTGACGCTGTTCACGGCCATAACAATGTCTTCAACGCTACCATCTTCCCTCACAATGTTGGCCTTGGAGCCACCAGGGATCCGGATCTGGTTAAGAGGATTGGAGTAGCAACTGCAGTCGAAGTCAGAGCCACTGGAATCCCATACACATTTGCTCCTTGCATTGCTGTAAGCTTCTCACCTTTTGCAGATCTTTGCTGTGTTCTGACTCACTTGTTGTAGGTTTGTAGAGATCCAAGATGGGGCAGGTGTTATGAGAGCTACGGAGAGGATCACAAAGTTGTGGAGAACATGACTGACATCATACTTGGCTTACAAGGAGAGCCTCCTTCTAACTATAAGCATGGAGTTCCCTTCGTTGGTGGAAAGTAAAAGCTTTTTTTTTTTTTTTTTGCTGCTAAGTAAATGTTTCATTCTTTTAAATTTATTTGAATTTTTGATTATTAGGGATAAAGTTGCAGCTTGTGCCAAGCATTACGTGGGAGATGGTGGGACAACCAAAGGAATAAACGAGAACAACACAGTGACTGATCTACACAGTCTTCTCAGCATTCACATGCCAGCTTATGCTGATGCAATTTACAAAGGCGTTTCCACAGTGATGGTTTCTTATTCTAGCTGGAACGGTGAGAAGATGCATGCTAATACTAAGCTCATCACAGGGTATCTCAAGGGTACTCTTAGGTTTAAGGTCTGTTTTTACTCTTTTTTCCATGTGCTTTGTGTTCTTGCTGCTGTACTCTGAATCCTTTGTCTATGTGTGCAGGGTTTTGTTATTTCGGATTGGCAAGGCGTTGATAAGATTTCTTCACCGCCACATTCGAACTACACAGCTTCTGTCGGAGCTGCGATTGAAGCTGGGATAGATATGGTCATGGTCCCTTTCAACTTTACTGAGTTCGTCAATGATCTTACTTCCTTGGTGAAGAACAAAGCGATTCCTATCACCAGGATTGATGATGCTGTCAGAAGAATCCTGCGTGTCAAGTTCACAATGGGTCTCTTTGAGAACCCTTTAGCTGATTACAGCTTCTCCAATGAACTAGGAAGCCAGGTCAGTTGCTGCTTTAGTATTCTAGAACCTGTTTGCAAAGTATTTGAATGTTCTCTTTCTATATTAGGCACATAGAGACTTGGCAAGGGAAGCTGTTAGGAAATCACTTGTGCTGCTGAAAAACGGGAACAAAACCAATCCAATGCTCCCACTTCCCAGGAAGGCTTCAAAGATCTTAGTCACTGGCACTCACGCTGATAATTTAGGTTATCAGTGTGGTGGTTGGACCATTACTTGGCAAGGGTTTAACGGTAACAAGGACACGAGAGGTACATTGTGCAACTCTTATAGTAGTTTATACAAGTTAGGCATGCGGGTTTGGTTAGTTTGGGTTATTCGGTTAGTTCGGTTTAGCATAAACCTTACTGATTTAATCTGAAATAAAGTTCGGTTCTGTTTTCGGCTAGTTCGGTTTCTGAAAATTCTACTGAATTTTTTGATTTTGGTTTTTAAAAAAATTTCGGATAATTTTGGTTTAATTAGGTTACTTCGGTTTAAAATTTGGTTAGTTCGGTTTAGCATAAACCTTACTGATTCAATCTGAAATAAAGTTCGGTTCTGTTTTCAAAAATTCTACCGAAGTTTCTGATTTTGGATAGATTTCGGGTTTTTATATAAAATTTCGGGTAAGTTTGGTTAAACTAGTTTACCGGTTCAAAATTCGGTTAGTTCGGTTCAGGATTTTAGTTAAACTTTTTCCTTTAAAAAAAAAAGAAGAAAACCGAAGTAACTCGCCAAAACAACCAAACCAAAACCGAACTATTTAGAAAACCTACCGAATCAAACCGAACTAACCAAAATTTCGGTTCATGAGTTCGGTTCGGTTAAAAATCTCAGGCCTTAATACAAGTGTTAACAACATTCCAGCAATAAATAATATGAAGAGTGTACATTTTTTCTGGTTCAGGGACTACGATTCTTGGCGCTGTAAAATCAGCTGTTGATAAAACCACTGAAGTCATCTTCAACGAGAATCCAGACGCTGAGTTCCTCAAATCCAACAACTTCTCTTACGCAATCATCGCTGTTGGTGAACCTCCATACGCAGAGACAGCTGGAGACAACGACAAGCTAACCATGATGGACCCCGGTCCAGCCATCGTGACCTCCACTTGTCAGGCTGTCAAATGTGTGGTTGTGGTCGTTTCAGGGAGGCCGCTTGTGATGGAGCCTTACGTTGACTCGATAGAGGCATTGGTTGCAGCTTGGCTACCGGGAACAGAAGGCCAAGGTGTCGCTGATGCTCTCTTTGGGGACCATGGCTTCAGTGGGAAGCTTCCTGTTACGTGGTTTAGAAACACGGAGCAGTTGCCTATGAACTTTGGAGATTCGCATTATGATCCGCTCTTTGCTTATGGGACTGGTCTTGAAACTGAGTCTGTTGCGAGCATTGTTGCTAGGTAAAATCGTTTACACTATACTTAGACATGAGATTATGATTGCTTGACTCTTTTTTTATTTTTGGTTGTGAACAGGTCAACCTCAGGTTCTGCTGCTGGTGCAAAGCCATGCTTAATCACACTTCTTGTTTGTCTGTTTTTCTTCCCAAGGTATGTATCATTATCAGTTCAACTTCTGTTTTGATTTTTCCACATAAATTGGTGAGAATCTGACTTTTTTTTTGTCTACAGCTTGAGCTGGGGTTTGAGGAGATGAGAGAAGCTGCAAACGCTTGGAGTTGTTTTTTTGTACGCAGTGTAGTTCTTGTAGCCCTAGCTAGAAGAGATTCTGAATCTGTGTCATGTTATGTTTAGAGTTATATTGCAAACCTGGAACATTCTTAAATGATTAAACTCAAGTTCTTGAATTTCTACTGACAATATCTCTGCTTTTAAACCACTTTATATTCAACGTTTGTGGGGTACTAATGGTGGATCTTGGAAAAAAAAAAAAAACTGACGTCATATGGGGAACACAAGGCATAAACTTGTGAAGAAAGCAACCTTTATGCTTTCTTTGTAAGAGAAGAAACATTATGATGATGACCTGAGACTAAAGAAGAGATTTTGGATGAACGGGAGACATAGCCGCAAAACTAGGAATATACATTGCATAACATAAGAGAAAATGGCTAAGTCGTGCAGAGATTCAATCCTATTTATAAGCAGAGCAGTAAACCCAAATGGATATTCACAAAACAACCAATTCAGAAAGAGATTTTAAGTAATGGCAGCAAGACAGCAACCCAGAGGAACAGGCTTGGTGGTTCAGTATGAAGATCTTGTTCCCAAATCTGATTGGAAAGATCAGCCTGAGGCCACTGTTCTCACCATTGATCTTCCAGGTTGGTAGATACAAAATAAATACATTAAATGTGGTAGTTTAGTTCTGATGTGAATTTGTTTTTTTCTTCTAAGGTTTTGCAAAAGAGCAAATAAAGGTAACGTATGTGCACACCTCAAGGATGTTAAGAGTCACCGGAGAGCGTCCCTTGGGTGATCGGAGATGGAGTCGTTTCAATGAAGTGTTCACTGTTCCACAGAACTGTCTAGTGGATAAGATCCATGGGAGCTTCAAGAACAATGCCCTCACCATCACCATGCCTAAGGAGACTATTACGAAGGCGCCTAATCTTCCAGAAACTTCTAAAACTGTGGCTGAGAAGGTGAAGCAGCTGGAGGAGAAGAGGTTGTTGGAAGAAGCTGTAAGGAAAGAGAAGGAAGAAGAGGATGAGAAGAAGAGGAAGCTTCTGGAAGAGAAAGAGGCAATACTTAGGAAGCTGCAAGAAGAAGCTAAAGCAAAGGAGATGGCTGATATATGAGAAAGCTTCAAGAAGAAGCTAGAGCAAAAGAGATGGCTGAAGCAAGAAAGTTTCAAGAAGAAGCTAGAGCAAGGAAGCTTCAAGAAGAAGCTAAAGCAAAGGAGATGGCTGATATATGAGAAAGCTTCAAGAACAATGCCCTCACCATCACCATGCCTAAGGAGACTATTACGAAGGCGCCTAATCTTCCAGAAACTTCTAAAACTGTGGCTGAGAAGGTGAAGCAGCTAGAGGAGAAGAGGCTGTTGGAAGAAGCTAGAAGGAAAGAAGAAGAGGCTGAGAAGACGAAGAAGCTTTTGGAAGAGAAAGAGGGGATACTTAGGAAGCTTCAAGAAGAAGCTAAAGCAAAAGAGATGGCTGAAGCAAGAAAGTTTCAAGAAGAAGCTAGAGCAAGAAAACTTCAAGAAGAAGCTAGGGCAAAAGAAAAAGCAAGAGCAAGGCAACTTCAAGAAGAGGCAAAAGCAAAAGAGATGGCTGAAGCAAGAAAGTTTCAAGAAGAAGCTAGAGCAAAAGAAGAAGCTAGAGCAAGGAAACTTCAAGAAGAAGCTAGGGCAAGGCAGCTTCAAGAAGAGGCCAAAGCAAAAGAGATAGCTGAAGCAAGAAAGTTTCAAGAAGAAACTAGAGCAAGGAAACTTCAAGAAGAAGCTAGAGCAAGGCAGCTTCAAGAAGAGGCCAAAGCAAGAGAGAAACTTGAGGAGAGGAGGCTTGTGGAAGAAGCTTTACTGAAGAAGAAATCTGTGGATGGATCTGTAGGAAATAGGAAGATAATAAAGCCAGAAGATAGGTTGCTTCCAGAAGTGGACTATACAAAATCCATCCCCGGTTCTGCCGCCAAACCTGTGTCTGGAAGAGCAAGCGAGGTCGTGAAACCAGCAGAAGAGAAACAAGGCTCCTTGGAGGTGGAGAAAAACAAGAAAACAGAGAAAGGGATGATGGAGAAAATAAAAGGAAAAGAGATGATAACAAGTGAAGAGAAGAAGTTGATGTTGAATGCAGGAGTGGCTGCTCTCGTGATCTTTGCTCTTGGAGCTTACGTTTCTTATACCTTTTGCTCATCTTCTTCATCTCCTCCTAGCAAACCAGAATGATGTCTTATAAGTTGTGTGAAGAAGAGCTTTTATAATTTGTAATAACTGTAATATATTCTGAAATATAATAAAGTTTGGTGATGTAATATTTTAAGACACCATAGATCACATTAATCAGTGAGAAATTATAGGGTTATATATGGAGAAACAATAGTGTAGGACTTGAAACATAAAGTTCAAGAAATATGAGGACTTTTGTTGTAATTTAAATAATAGTCGAGGTTATTATCATCTTGCATATCGCCACGTGGCATTTTCCACTAGAGGCGCTTGCTTCCGAGACTCTCTCTCTCTCTCTCTCTGTTTTCATCTCTGTTCTTTCAGCTTCTCTTCTCTGCAAATGGCTGCTTCGAGTGGTTTCCATGTCTCTTCCTCTCCTTTACTTAGACTTCGCTCTTCCTCGGCCGCATACGCCACTCAACCTCCGTTTCTCTCTCCTTGCAACGGCCGTTCACTAGCAGAAAGCTTCGGTCTCGCAACCGTAACTGTCTCGCGCCAAAACCTCTCGGTTTCTCCGCCGTCTGCGGTGGTGGAAGCTCGCATCTCGGGGACGAGAGAGCCGATGACGCCTCCGTATAACGTCTTGATCACTGGCTCGACCAAAGGTTCACTCACATTTTACTCTGTACCCTTCTTGTTATCTCGTTACGTGACTGACACGTGGTGTTCTGAGTTTCTGAATTGGTGTTTCAGGTATAGGACATGCGTTAGCTAGAGAGTTTCTGAAAGCGGGAGACAACGTAGTCATTTGTTCCAGATCAGGTAAGAAGAAGAATCAAACATTTGTTATCTTGTTATGTTTATGACTCTGTTTCTCTGTCTCTGTAGCTGAAAGAGTTGAGTCTGTTGTTCAGAGTCTTAAGGAAGAATATGGGGAGCATGTGTGGGTACTTACTATTCCTTTTTTCAATAATACATGTTTTGTTTTTGGCTATATCATGAAATGTTAATATGCTCAAAACCATTGGAGGACAGGGAACTAAGTGTGATGTTAGAGAAGGGAAGGATGTGAAGGATCTTGTAGGTTATTGTCAGAAGAATCTTAAATACATTGACATTTGGGTATTATTATACATATCTTTCTTCTTTCTCGTTGAACTAGCCCATGTTGTGTGTGTGTGCATTAAGAAAAGTCTAAAAGTTGAGAAGAGAAGTTGAACAAGTCCTTTGGGATTTTGTGTATTTATACATTTGAAGGTGTGGTGTGTGATAGCTTTATTGCCCTTTGCTTTAAGACTCTTGAGTCTTCGAATTTGTTTTGTATATGTAAAGTCTAATGGGGTTTTTGGTATATATGTCATATATGTGTAACGAATATAACCACAATTAAAAACTTTCTCGGTTTATTTTGTGTATAATGATTTTAGATTTTTTTCCTTGTTTTCAAGACAGTTTGATTTTTTCAGATTCCTATGCAAAATTTAAAATAGATTTTTGTGGAAGAAGTTCAAAAGCTACAATGTGGTCAGTTTCAATTATACTAGTATCAGTAGTTAAAGATTATAGTCCCATTGTAAAATTTTGAAATTTTTTTGCTCTAATTTGATTAAATTTTTTTTGGTAAAATGTTAAATTATTTGATTAAAATTGTATATAAATTTAGTACATGATTCTCATTCAAGTATATTAAGAAGACTCTGGATGACCGTTTGTATTATTCAAATAAAAAAATGACATTTGAATTATTCATATAAAGATGACCATTTGTATTATTCATTTTTATTTAATTAAATTATTTTTGGCTAAATATTAAATCATTTATCTTGAAGAATTTTGTCTGGGGATATTTTTCAAGAGATGGTGAAATAGAGTAAGGTTTCTTTCTGTTACAAAAAAAAAGAGAGTAAAGTTTCTTTCAACCGAGTCTCATGTGTGGACGGGTGGCTAAATCTACTACTAATAGTCAGGATATGCGGGTTAAGGTTCTTTCGATTAACTCCACTAAGTTTTTCAGATTCGAATAGGCACAATGTTTTATAG